>JAIFRP010000007.1:2568450-2595282 GCA_032403825.1 Odynerus spinipes | reverse complement strand
TTTTTTCTAACGAACGATCGATCGAACACCGTTTTAAGGAAAGATCGTAGAGACGTAATGGGACGTCGTCGTAATTACGTCGAGGGTAATAATTCAAGATGGTGTTGGAAGAGCGGGATTCTACGAAGAAGGACAACAGTGTGTCGTCTAACGCGTTGATTCGTTCGTTTGTTATTCTAACATAGACCGTGATGATGGAACCCGCTCGAGAAAAGTGTAATCATTGGGAGTTGAGAGGTATAGGTATAATTCATTTTATGGTTGTTCTAAAAAACAGAAGCTCTGCTATCGAAAGACGCACACGAAATAATTTATTTATTTTCCACAGGAAGTAATCGGTTTTGTAGGAAAGAAGCGTTAAAGGATGAAGTTCCCGCGGAAAGCTTCCGGACTCGGACCGCTCGAACTAGTAATGGGCCGTAACATAAAGAGAGAGAGAGAGAGAGAGAGAGAGAGAGAGAGAGAGAGAGGATCTGTGTGGAATCCGCAGAGAATCGATGCAATTGAATTTCACGTATTTGCGCGAGTAGAAGCTACCCACTGGCGTGGTAATTAGATGCGAGGACTTCGTTAAAAACATCATTTGCCTTGATAATTTGAGGCGTGCTCTGGATCCGTGCGTGACAAACACGCGCCGTATTTATTCGAGGTCTCGTCTCGATTCTCTGTCTCATTCTCTCCTTCTCTCTTTCCCTCTGTGTCTCTCTCTTTGACACCGTACCAACTCGCGGGAACGCGGACGCAAATGAACTGCAAACGTTTGGCGAAACGATTGCTTATCGATTACTGTCGAGACGAACGAACGAGACGAGACGACGAGGGTCGTATGATTAAAAAAGAAAAAGGAAAAAAGGAAAATCCATGAGTGGAGCTTTGTTCTTTTAGTATTTTCCCCTCCAGAGCTTTTTTCGTGACGCGACGATAAACTCGCGAAAAGTGGCTTTCTTTTATCGATAAAAAGAGAAATCCTGCTTTCTCTTTCTCTCGTCCGTTATCTTGCTTCCGTCTTGCCTTTCTGTATTTTATAGCACTCTTCGCCAGTTCGCGGTTATCCGTAGCTTTCAAAAGCTCGCCGATGTAGTTTTCCTTTCTTACGAGAGGGGAGAGGAAAATAGGATGGCGGATGTAAGAAAGTAAGAAATGAGGTTTACTTTTGTTTAAAGTACGTGAATAAGTTAGTCAGGATTTATGTTTTACATTTTATTAAAGATAATTGGTGTACATTGTAAAAGCATGGAGGCTATTGTTATAGTTTGCTATTGTAACTTTGGAAACTCTTACAAGCAGCTATTGTAATTACTATTTTTAAGTTTTGATGGAAGGTAAATTCATTTTTAGAATAAATAAAAGAAGATAAACGCAGCATAATTTTCATTTTTATTAAAATTTAATGAACAATAGTCTTTTTCGATGATCTTGTAGAAATGACTGATCTTTGCTGATCTATATACCTTGTTTATTGTTTAATTCGTTTAATTTTTACTTACTAAAGGTGCAATATCGACAAAAGATAAAGTTTTATCGACAGAAGTTAAATAAACGTAAAATTTTCTTTCGGATGTTTAGACAGGTTCCATAGATAATATATGGCAGGAATTTTATTACCGGTAGCCAGTAAGAGATATCCTACTATCGACATTACATTCCCTCTGGTTGATACAGTAGAGCGAAGAATTGATTTTTCTTGCAGTTTCCCAACGGTCGATAAAACTTCTATAATTTTCCTACTATCGGTAAAATGCGTTCTCTTCTCTGAACATGATGCTTCTATAAATTACAGTTTTCAAACTATCAAGTAAGAAGTAAGTTTCACAAACTTAGTTACATTTGCTTATTTCTTTAATATTTTTCTCGAAGAAATATTTTCCAACTTACAGATCCCGGAGTTCGCAAGAGACGCCACTTTTACTAACTACTGTCCAATTACATTTTGTTATAGGCAAAATCAACAATGTTAAGGTAAGACTCACCTAATCAGAAATTCACCATTATAACTTGTAAATCATTCTAATTAATCTCTAATCAGCAACGATCCCACCAACAAATTTTTTCGATCCCAGAACATTCCAATCCCCGAGAATTTAATTCGTCAAACCGATAAAAAGTCTCCCTCCAAAAAAAGAAAAGAGAAATTCATGGCGTCGTCTGAACGGCGACTTTGACGATCGATTTGCAACCTCGTTAATCTCCCGCGGCCGATAATGTCGTTAAACTTTCAACGCGGTATGTCAGCGCGAGCCGCGCTCTCTCCACTCGCGCGAGTCAGATTCGTCCTCAGCACCCACGCATCCACACACATACACGTGGGCACTTCTCATCCTCTTTTCTCACTCGTCGAGAGACATGAATTTATCGTCGAGAGTCGTCCGCTTAATATTCGCCGTGGTATCTCCAGACGGAGGCAAATTAAAGCGAACGAGGAGGGTGGGGAGACTAGAAAGAGAAAAAGAGGCGAAAAAGGGGAGAACGGGTAAAGAAACAAAGAGAGGCGAAGAGGAATGAGGGGTCGCAGGTAGCATGGGGGGAGAGAGAGAGGAAAGCGTAATCAGAAAATGCGAACGGTCGAGCGCTCGTTTTCCATTTATTTCGAGCGAAGCTGAGAGAGAGAGAGGCAATGCGTTTATTGTGTCTAGGGTGGTCACCCTCTCCGTCTACCAAACAATGCCTCAAGATTTCAAGATAAAAGTCGAAATAATTGCGTATCTATGAATAAATGCGAAATTGGTATATGAAAGTAAATATGAAAACTTGCGGTGTCTAAAGGGTTGGGGGGATGGGATTGGGGGAGACGAAGCGCGAACAATGCTACAAAATTCGTAGATAAGATAAAACGTATAATTACAACGAGCACTTTAAAGTATTCAACGAGTACATAGGAATGAATTAAGAGCCGGGGTGTAATTACAGCGTTAAGTCGTTAACGTCATAAGGAAAAATGGGTTTGGTCCAAGCAAGAAACGATATAAACTGACAACGAGCTGGAATATCCACTGGGGTGAACCGTCAACAACGTTTGAACTTCCATTCTCGATGACAATTTGTTCCTCATCTTCCTCGATCGAATTTATCGTGTATTCCGGTTACGTGCACGATACGTTAAATAATTTCGCGTCCGTATAACCGTGAAACTGGATTTCCAGGCTGCTCCGTAACAAATCCCTGCGCGGTGTAACGCAGCGCAGAGCGTGACGCAGAATATTGGCTTTTAACGAGGCCGGCTATGCTTTGCGTAATGCATACGCGGCCGATAATGAGTGGGTGAAGGGAGGTTAAAGCTGGCGGGAAATTCAAAGTGGACGCTGCAGCGGGACGAGTTAAAAGGGCTCGTCCGTTTCCAAGTTCTTTCTTTTTTTTTTACACGAGTTAGCGGCATTCGGCCTGTCGACATTTTTACGGAAGAGAAAATATCTGTGGAGATATTTTATCCTATTGTAAAACAGAAAAAAAGGTGAGGAATTTAAATTAGAGGCGGTGAGAGGACGGAAATATCGATTGGGAATATCGATCGAAAATCAGTGTGAGATATTTTTGGGTTCCTTTCAAACAATTTTCCCTTGTTCTCTCTCTTACACACACACACACACACACACACACACACACACACACACACACACACTGCATACTATCCGATTCTTTTATTTCCCCATTCGCCTTCCTCCAACCTCGAAAAGTGCATCCTGTTTTTCGCGGAGAGCCGCAGAGTCAACTATTTGGAAGCGAAAGTCAAACAAACGCGAAAGCCGACGACGCGACGGTGAGTTTTCCCATCAGTTCGCTCGGTTGCACCCCCTCCTCCCTCAAAAAACGAAAAAGGGAGGAAAGAGAAGAAAAAGAAGAAAGAAAAATGTAAATTACAACGAGGGCAACGGCACGCTAGCAGGTATAAAATTTCAAGCAGGTAAAGTGGGAATTTTGAAAAAAGAAAAGGCACACCAGCCTCGCCTCCCTTTTTCCGTAGCACTTCGCTCCGGTGGATTATAATAATAACACACCTGGTTATTTCGGGTTTTGAATAAGTGAAAGCGCGATAGCGGATTTCACCGGCGTAAAAATTGTTCGTTCATACAAGATGAGTATATAATTTTTCGGACTATGCACTCAATTTTTTCCTTTCTCTATTTTTTTCCTTTTTTTAAATACCGCATCTCGCTTCCGTTCGAAAAGTACACGGTCCATCAGAAAAGCGCGGAAAATGAAAATTTATTCAAACGCGCCACTTCAATACCGATCCTTGCCCTTTAATCCATGCGAAACTTTCCCTGTTCCCTCCCCCGTCTCTTCCAAACGATTCGATAAGTGCAGCGACCCAGTTGTACGTCGTCCAGGCGACGGGGAACAATTTGTGGTGTTTTTAACAAAATCAATGCGGCCGAATCTTCGAAGTCTGGACAACGGCCAAATCCTGATTTTGGAGTGCGGCACCCCCCGCGAACACACTGGTGGGGAGAGGTACCTCTGATTTCATCGTACGAACTTTTTTCGAGCATTTTACACGTTCGAAAATAAAAAAATAAAAAAAAAATGTATAATCCCGAGCGTGAGAGATTAATGGCGCGACGGTAGAAGGAGAAGGAGGTATGAGAAGGGGAGGGGGGTTGGAGATCGCACGCCGTGGCGGTAAATAAAGTCGGCCGTAAATATGCCGCGTGCTATTGTACGAAAAGCCGAGTGAAGTCTCTTCTTTTATTATTCTCCGAAATCTTCGAGAGAACTCTCTTGTAAATCGTCCGACGATGTTCGCTCGCTACATACACAAGACGAAGTTTTAAAACGATTCCCAATCTTTTTTTTAAATCATTTTTCTATTTCTAGGAAATGTCAATTATGGTTATCTCCATTGTTGTTTTTGTTATCGCAGATAAGAAGAACGTCGGGAAGATCGGATTTCAAGGAAATAACTAATACCAGTTTTCAAGGAGACCCGGCGTAGAGTTCACGTTGGAAGGAATACAAAATGGCCGAGGAGTATAAGGAGAGCACCTTTGGGGTACTTGAAAATGGTCTCGATATAACAAGAAACTCGAGACTGAATAATGTCCAGTTATATTTCTTGGGTCTTCGTGACGGCCGAAACTCATTCTTGGACCTCCTCGACCTCTTTCATCTCGTTCCTTTCGACGACCTTTCTTCTCTTACTTTAAGAAAGAGGTCGTGCTTTGCAAGCCCATACCGGTGGAGCTAGCGATGGCGGAGTTCCCTAATACATTTTAAAATCCTGCGAGCGGAGATTCTTGTGCGGTAGATCAAGCACGTACCCACGGCTTGTACATACTTACACCGTTTGATGACTTCGTGACTTTTTTCTTTTTCTTCTTCTTCTTCTTCTACCCTATTGCTTTCTCTTATTATTATTCCTCTTTCTCTTCTTATTTCCCTTCGTAATGATATAATGGATCACGTTGGAGGAAAGGTATTAAATTTAAGAACCGAGACGTCTCCTCGTATTTTTCCCCTCTCCTCGAGACGAGACGCGAACTTTGATTTAGAAAAGACGCTTTCGTAGTTGTTATTAATTCCGTTTTTTAATTAACCCGTTAATCTACGTCGTCTCCCCCCATCTCGGCTATAATCCTAACAGTCTTTTTTATCCTTTCCTTTTATTATTTTTTCTTCGACGGTCCTAAACCATTTTATTTCATGACGCAAGCACAGATCATTGTCCTGACCAGTAAACGTTCCGCCTTCTGTATGTGCCGTGACAGATAGTATCGCGTGAGTCGGACGTAAGTACCTTAGCGCTTGGTGGCATCGTAAGCCAACGTAAGTCACCGGAACTTGGGTCAACGTCCTATCTAGTATGTCAATAACGTTCTGCGGCTTCCAGGCTAATCACCATTTATAGACGATAATAGGATAATGAACAATGGGTAATCATGTGGTATGCGCGAGGAGACACGATAACGGGACTCGAATGGTATACAACTCGTGTGTAATGATCGAAGAATCTTTTTTTATGGGGAAAAAGTAAGGTAATTAACCCAGAGAGTCGATATGTCCTAACAATTTGAAAAGTCTTGAACCCTTATGTAAAATAGAGCATTTTTATGAAAAAATTAATCGTTCACATTACGATCGTTTACTCACGCGTCTGTAATACTATTCCTTTGCATAGGAAGAGTGAAAATATTTGAACAAATCTTGTAACTACTCTCCCATAAAGTGGGTACAAATGGCACGTTTGTTTGTACCATATTGCCGTGAAATTTTATCTCGAGGGTAGAGAAAGAGCAAAAAATGCAAATCCAATTGCAAAAAGTGAGCCGGCTTTGTTCGAATCTGTGGTTACGATCAGGCCATGTTCCTTTTCTTATCTCGATCGATATCTCGTTCCACGGGGAAGTGGCCTTTAAGGTTTGGAGACAAAAAGAGCGAGCAGGGTATCTTGTTTCAAAAAAAATGATACGACCTTCTCTCCCTCTCTCTCTTTCTCTCTCATTGGAAATCGTGTAAGCGAAGAAAAGAAGAAGAGTGGATTGCGTTACGACGATGTAATATCGAGTATCGGTGTGTTGGTGGTGGCGTGCAGAACCTTCCCCTTTTCTTCGGAGCGTCGAAACGATACGGAAGATAGGAGACGCGAACTTCTCAAGGGACTTTGCCGTAGCTAATGGGTATGTCATTTCGCGAATCTACGATCGCATAAAATGGAGAACTCTCGCTCGTGTCCCAATTCCCGTAGTCCTCGCCCTCTTCTTCTTTCTCCGCTTTCTTCGCTTTCTTACCAGCTTCCTGTATTTTCCTCTTCTCGCACGCGCTCTCGAAACGCGTTTCGCGATTTTCGCCAGGCTGCTCAACCGCGAAACGTCGTTACCTTGTCTTCCGGATAGAACTCTCGAAGAGTGAGTTTCTCTTAAATTCGCTGCTGCTTTCGTGATTTAGCGAGGTTGAACAAAAGGATAAAAAAAAAATCAAGAAACGGATTTTTTTTCAACCAAATGTAGTTATAAAAAATTAACAGAAATTGTTAAATACGCGATCACGTTGAGCAATCCGCGTGGAAGCTTCGTTCTTTTTCGAAATTAATCGAAACGAATGGGATTTACACGATGATATCAAATTTATCGGATGTTTTACCGCAATCGCGATAAAAGCGCGATCGTTTGTACGCTCATTGTTATATACCATTCGCCATCCTCATTTACCGATAAATCATATAGGAAAGGGAGGAGGGAGGAAGTGGATAGAATATCTAATCGATTGTGCTATGTATGTACATATTTCGATGCGTCGCGTCGTCGAGAATTATCGTTCGCCAGCAACGCCAAATGATTTTCTATGGACTTCCTGGAATGACGTCGAAGGATACAAAGGGCGGAGGGGGAAAGGGAAGAAGAAACTCGTCATTAATTTCGCGCGAGCTCGGTCGTCTTAATTAGAAACTCTCGAAGGCTCTCCTAAATCGCAAGACGGTTGCACAAAAGCTTGGGCTCAGGTTTTTGAGGTTAACAGACTCGTTTCTCTCGATTCCTCTTTCGCCGTTTTACTTCGGTTCACCAATTCGGTTCTCTCCCCCCCCTGCTCCACTAACGCCCTTTTGTTTCCTTTCTCTCTTACCTCCTCTCTTTTTTCTCTTTCTTTCATTCTCATCTCGGTCTCCTCAGCGATCTTCTTTCTCCGACACTCAATGCTCGTAACGTCGAAACACTCTTCGCATTTTCGAGGCTTCCAACATAGACCACGGAAGGGTAGAGGGCAGAGCGGTAATTCAACCAAAGTTCCCTAATTAATCAGGCTCCCAATTAGTTGAAGTAACGAAGGTCCGAACGTTATACCGCAAGACGAAGGAGAGAGGAGAGAGGAGAGAGGAAGATGGAAAGGGAAAGGGTGAGAGAATTGTACAGTCAGTCACGTCGAAGTCGATCGACAAACGAGTTGCCCGATTTCCCTCGAAATTACGTTTCGTGTCCCAATAGCCCTCTTCTATGGAGAAAGAGAGAGAGAGAGGGAAAAGCCGATGCGGAGGAATTAGCCGTCTCTTCGGCTCGTCACACGTTCTTCCTAGCACGATTCTCGGCTAAAGCGTCGATATCCGAGAGCACTTTTATCGACCATTAAATTCGATCCTCATCGTCCCGTCTGATTATCGAATTCGTTGGATTCGAGAAGAAGAGGGAGGAGAGAGAGAGAGAGAGAGAATCTCGAAGAAAAAAAACGACCCTTTCTACCGGTTTCCGCCCAACTTCGCGCGCGAGTCGAGAGCTCCTACGGATTCGGATAATTATTTGCTCTCCTTCTCTATTTCTATTTCTCTCTCTCTTTTTATCTCTCCTAGCAGAGAGAGTGAGAGAGAGGATGCTCCAGTATTACGTAGTCCAGTGAAGCTGCCTTTGACATTTAAACGACGCTTACCCGCCTATGTGATTCGATCGATGTTAAATTACGAGCCTCGAGGGTGGCGTTTCCAGAAATTGTTCCTCCGGCTTTTCCACTATGCGGAGGTACGCGCCATACTTGAAAGAAGTTGGTCAACTTTCTTTCTCCATCTTTTGCCATCCGATCACGAAGTTTCATCTTCGTGAGTTTACTTTCCATAGTGGTACGTTAAAAGGATTTTATGATTATTTCTTTAAAAAACAATTAACTCGTTCAAACTTGGCGTATAATATACTTGCTAAAATTTTAACAAAATTCTATTTTTTTTTGTTTCTGATAAACAAGACGGAAAGAAGGGAGGAAACTCGTCGTAACTGTATCATAATTATAAAAATAAAGTACGCGTATAAACTTTAATAGAGATACAAATACATAATCTAAATTTCATGCTTCAAGGGCCATTTCATGGTTATTCCAAGCGGACATATTGCTTCAAATCAACCATCTTCAAATTTTCTGGGAATAGAGTTCGCGTATCTAGAATTTCCCCCCTGTTATCTTGTTATCTCGTTCGCGATATATTATTCGCGTAGATAAGCTTCGTTAACAGTCGGATCTAGTCGCAAGTATTTCAGAAATGAGGCGAACATCCCCCCTCCACACTCATACACGTACGCGTGAAACGCGACAACGTAATTTGGTAGGTGTGAGAATTTCCCGTGCACGGTGTAATATAACGGAGTGTAACAGGAATAGGATTTCGGTGGCCTAGTGAAAAGGCAAAGCGAGATTCGAAGGTGCCGGTAACCACGCGATTCACATTCATCGTCAGCGTTTGCCACTTTATCGCAAACGCGTTACCCTAATTGTTTTAAAGAACCTTGCACGTGTGTCACCTACTTAGAGAGTCTCGTTTATTTCCACTAGGAGTGATCTATAATTAGGCCTTCTAATTATGCATTATAATCCAATCTTGCGCTCGGGTACCGATTAAGCTTAGAAACGTATGGAGAACCACGACCCTTGGCGTGCCGTTGGCGAATAAATTATTCAGCGCGATCTACAACCTGTTCGTAGGTGTTAGCCATATGCCTCGGGCTAGGAAAGCGAACGAACGGGCGAGCTTAAACTTTCCGCGCCGGGAGAAAGCGTAGAAAGTTTTAGACAAAATTACGCTGCGATAGTAAAGTTTTATAACGTAAGTAAAAAAATATATATTACCTAAACTCTTTCAAGGTTAGACGTAAACGATGCACGATATCGTACGAAAAAGCTCTTAATATGTTTTCACGTTTGTGTCAGAAATATAGAAAAAAAAAAAATAGGAAGAGATAGGGACGAAGAATTTCGTGGGATGTAAAAAGGAGAAAAATCGACTAATTAGAAATAGAGCGTGAATTTGGGCAAATCTCGAGGATACGACCATAAAATAGCACACGGCGCCGCTCAGATAGAGTATAGTGGTCGAATGCGTGCGCGTGGGTGGAACGGTCGCCATATTGAAAGCACTCTACCTCCTATATCGCTGGTGTCACCCGGTATAAGCGAACCGCTTCAACCGGAATACGAATAATTTTCGAAACCAGCCGCGACCCTCGAAATAACAGACGGAAATATTTTCGAGCGTTTACCCAGCAACCCCGTATCCCCTTTTCAACCCTCTTCTATCTCTTTCTCAATATAGATAGAGCGAAAGCAAGCGAGCTCGTGTGAGTCTCGCGTTTGCATACGAACGATCGGTCAAAGTTCCTCTTTTCCGATGCTTATCGTTGATCGTTTTTATCGCTCGCTCGCTTATCCACCCCCTTGAGACGCGCATGGAATTATTTTGGGCTCTTGTATATATCTATACGTGCGTACAGTGCGTGAGAGAGAGAGGGGGGGGTTCAAAGCCAATTGGAAAAAGTTAGATGACGATTTATTTACCCAGCTTCTTTCAAAAGAACATCCCCTACGAATGGTAGATCCTATTTGCATAGTCGACTAAGCAAGCTTTTTCTACGTTCGTTATGAAACACCCTAGGCATATTTAGTAATACGTACGAATGGCTTTCCCCGTTTATCGATTCGGTGGAAAAGATAAATGAACGCTTTAATAAATGCTTCCGTCCAGTTCTGGAGAAGCCAAACCGGCGATCGTTAATAACGGCTCCTGAGATTTGCGATATGCTTGTAAGCCGATAATTATGAGAAAGAGAACGTGAGAGAGAACTGGTGGTGCTGGTGGAAGGACTCGAGAGTCTTTCCCCGTGATGAAATTTTTTCAATCTCACGGAAATTCCACTGGGAGCCCCGTCCGGAGAGCGTTAGCTACCCTTGCTTACTTCATTAGCCGTTGAACTTTCATGAAAATAGTGGTAGCTACGCTGTGCTTTTAATCGATGTAATTTCTGACCTCTGCAGTTCTTCTCGCTATCCATCGAAATTTCGAATATTCGTCTTGGAAGAAGAAATACAAAAATGGAAATGCAGCAAATTAAAGTTTAGAGTTTGTAGAAGAAATCCTGAGGGGGGGAAGATTGAAACTATCCTAATCTAGCTTAGCCTGACTTAGTCTAACTTACACTTAGTCTACAACCATAGATACAAATGTATTAATCTTCCAGTTTAATCTCTTATCATGGATTAATCTAATTTGCTAACTCCGTTGTCCTTTGATATTCAATAATTGAAAATCTCGTTATCATTCGGCTTATCGAGAATCGTTTCGCGATTCTCTAGCACCGACTCGTCTTTGAAACCGCATTTCTAGATTTTCATTGGCCGTGGCGCTCCGCTGCTCCGGGAGCAGCGTTCGCAATCAAAACTTTTTGTCGGAAGTCCGAGCAGCACTCGACTTGCTCTCCGACGCGACCGACTCCTCGGCTTTTCACTTTACAAAGCTTCATGCCAAAGACCTTCTGCCATCTCTCTCTCTCTCTCTCTCTCTCTCTCTT
This sequence comes from Odynerus spinipes, assembly GCA_032403825.1. NCBI lineage: Eukaryota > Metazoa > Arthropoda > Insecta > Hymenoptera > Vespidae > Odynerus > Odynerus spinipes. Next base: position 2,584,033 of record JAIFRP010000007.1, on the reverse strand, counting down.
TCTGTGCTACGTACCAACGTCAGAAATTATTTAACAAAAGTCTCCGTCTCCCTTTCTCTCTCACCCTGTTGTAAAGTAGAAGCCTGTGAACCTCCGAAACCTCTGCGAATTTGTAAATAATTCCCTCCGGACAATTTTTTTATCGAGAATGAACGACTTCGACCTGTAATTTCTTTTTTTAATTTCTTTATTCTTCTCGGATCGTCCTTCCATCAAGGATGTTATAAAATCGTAAGAACGATACGAAATCGATTGACGGTTATATCGCGCGAGGTTGAACATAGTAATACGCGATTTAAAAGTCCGAGATCGTAGCTTCGTAGGAATTTATAGAACCCCGCGAGTTCCTTTCGCGATCGGCTATCCCTTCGGCGTACCAACCAAAAATCACGAACCCTCCTCATCCTCATACCTTATTCAACCTGCTATCGCAAACTGGCTTTTCTAGCAGACCATGCGAGTCTTGGACGTTAGTACACAGTTGCACCGAGAAATCCAAACTGAGATTTTCTACCTTGAAAGACCGGACTCTCTGATTACGTGCGCTGTTGGCAGATGAGTCCAACGTTTCCCTCGCGTATCCGGACCCGTCATAGAAACCAAAAAAAGAGCGAGAAAGACTCGTCCAAAATTAGTTGCAAATCTGATACGTGACATCATTATCTTTACTTTTTTAGACCGCTCATGTTAATTCAATGAGAATGTTTGAAAAAAGGTCAAGAAACATAAAAATATTTATACCAGATTTTATTTCGCCTTCTTTTTTTATCTTTTATAGATAAAAGAGGAAAATTTGTAAAGAAAAATGACTTCCCGTCTCCTTTATGACTCTTCTCATATTTTCTGTTCTCCCTGTTCGAGAAATATCGCCATTTTAGAATATTTTCCGATCGATAAGACATTCGATCGTCCGTGATAAGGAATATCAAGGCAGAAAAATGAAGAAGGTTGCTCTTCCTCTCGAAGAAACGCGAAACAAAATCGTGGAGAAAGGGAATCGTTCGGAATCGGATCACGTAACGCGCGAGAGAGGAACCTCGAGTATGTGCACGCGTGCACGCGCGCTCGCGCAATCGCTATCCACACGATCCCTCTCTCACTCTTCGAGTCTTCTGGTAGAGCAAAAAAGATCGTTTTACCCAACCGTACTCCTCGTAATTCCAAAGGATTCTTGCTGGGTTATTAATTGCATCGTAATACGATCTGAGAAGAACAAAAAAAGAAATTGGAAAAAAGAATCATGGAAAAATATGTGTAAACTTTAATAAATGTTTTCTTTCTTAATTTTTACATTTTCCCAAAATATTCTCAGCTTAATAAGTTTGATTAATTTTGTATATATTTAAGCTTAGTTTAAAATACAAAGAATGGCGAAGTATAATAAATAAATATAAAAATGCAATTCGATGTAATGCAATGTCGAGTCTGATTCGATATTAGATCACAGAGTTAAGTTTCAAATCTGCAACATAAAGTACAAACTAAAAATAGATTCAGCTTCGAAACCAAAAGTTATCAATGACACTCTCAACTCGTATTAATTTATAATATAACAAAAGAGAAGGTGTTCCAGTTTCGGCAATAATAAAGGAAAGAAAACCAAAAAAAAAAGGAAAGAAGGCGCGAGGACACGTTTGCGAGATTATTAAAGCCGCTCATTATTCCATTGAAATTGAGCCAAGAGAGCGTGGGCACGATTGAAGTACCGGCGTTTCCCTAGCACGGGAATTCTCGATTAGAAATTCTGCAGCGACCGCTAACTTCTCTTTCGGTAGTACGTTATCGAAGTCGGTAATCGAGGATCGAAAGGGCTCGATGCGGCCCCGCTCGAAGCCTTAATTGCTCGCCCCGTTCTACTCGTGGATAATGGCGGAACGTGGTGAAACGAAATTTTCACGCGTACCGTTTTAATTATGCTCATGCATCGTTCCCGAGGTTTATATTCTAATGTAACCGGATCGATCGCCTTACTGTCGAGTATAATAAAAAAAAAGCATAATTGGGAAAAATATGATTATTCTATATGACGTAATAACGATCAGAAATTATTAAAATGCTTTTAAAGGAAAAAATGACATATAAAAATTGTATTGTTTAATGATCGCTGTATCTCTCCCTTTCTCTTTCTCTTTCTCTTTCTCTCTCACTCTCGAACTTCTATCAGCAATCTCGCGAATAATGGAGATACGCGAGAACGAAACGCTTATCGATCGAATGTAAACGACATACTTATGCATACTTATGTATCAATCCTGCGTAATATGCGAGCGTCATTGGTACGTGGACCGCGGCGGTCCTCATTTCCATCCGGTGACGTGGATGCTGCATAGAGAGCGAGCGAGATAGTGAAGAGTGTCTATCGATGGTGTACAATGCATTACATATCGTTATATTCGCGACGGAGATACCGATCCAATAGATTTGCCCTTAACGCTAGCTAGCTCTTACATCCAAGGAAACTGCATATAGTATATTTTGTAAGGGGTAATACGAAGTATCGAAGGAGCATCCCTGGAACGATATCCACAGCTGTAGTCGAAGAAAAATGGACCGTCTCGCATCTTCTTTATTTTTCCTCTCTTTTCTTCTTCGGCCGCAAAATAAATATGCGTTTGTATATACAGGGTGGACCAAAAAATATCAGGTGAGATTATTCTATTGGGTCGATCGATAATTTTGTTGTCTAGTATTAAGTATAGCATAGTTCAAAGTGAACTTTGAAATAATTATAATCAATTTTTTATCATATCTTTTTTTCCGGAGTTCTCTAGATCACCTTCATTTTTTAAAAAATGGAACACTATACTTCTTATCTTCGATAAAATAGTTATTTATTAAACGATTTCAAAAAAATATCATATAAGGTCAGACGAGGTGATAAAATAAACGTTCCTTTTAATTAATATTAATAAGGATTAATATAATAATAAATATTAGCATTGATATTAGTAAAAATGAATATTTCACTATGTCCGATAAAGCAAATCTGCAATCAGGCCATTAACAACGGAATAATTTAAACGGGTCGCGTTTCATGATTCACCCTGTACATCAGATAGCGTCGCGTCTAAAACCGATGGTGCAACTTTTGTCCAATAACGTGATACGTAAACGCTCTGCCGTACACGCCTGGCTAACCCACCGACTGGATATATATTTCTGCGATACTTCGTAACCAGCCTGCCAACCGAGCTCCTCTTCCTCCTCTTCCACCGTCGCTTTTCCTACCCAACCAAGCCAGCTAGCCAACCAACCAACGAACCAAACCATCCACCTACTCACCCACCGACCGCGAGCGGAATCTCGCGGATTATACTTCCACGAATCGACGGTGCGTTTCACGAAGCGATACCGGATCCCGCGGAACGTTAAATTAAGTTTTAACCTCTTCCCCGTACCAGAGCCCCTCTTCTTCCCTTACAGCAAGCCAGAACGCGGCTCTTCTTTCTCTTTTTACACTTCCCCTCAATATTTTATCCTTTCACCGCGATATTTACACGGTTATACCTCCTCCTCCGCTCCCGTTACACGTTAACTCTACAGGTTTAAGTGGCATTCGTTGGAAAAGATAAAAGATTAATGGACGAAGATGAACTCTGATAATATTCTCTTTTTTAATTGCAAATAACGAAAACCTGGACGTGACTAACTTTTTCATATTCCTTCGCAAAGTAAACGTTAAACATCCCATGTTATCGGATTATCCATCTCGTTGGTCCGAATCGCAAGTGTCCATCCCATAGAGATGACAAAATCATCATCGGTGACGCTGGTGATCCGTTCCAAAAAAACTGCTATGTCACGTACAGGTGACGGGTGTTAACGATCGCGTCCGATGCTAAATTAAATTGCTGCGTTTTGCAAGAGGGCTCGGAAACGCGATCGGCAGGATTTCGACGTTATCGGTCATTTTTTTTCCTCTTTTTGCTTCGTAAAAAAAAACTAAGCAAGAGCCGAGAACGAATTTGCGAGGCACTATATTTTAATAGGACGATCTTCTCTACATGTCGTTAATACAGTGATATTGTTCAGGGAGATTATCCCCGAACGTATGGACTCGCCAGAGGGTACAACTCGGCCCTGTGGGATCAACCCAGGAATGAAAGAATACCTATAATAATGCAGCCCGCTCGAGATCCTTTTTTCTCCCTTTTCTCTCCCTTACCCCAACCCCCTGCGTTATACTCGTACTCTCGCGTTACGTCATATAACATACGGAAGGGAAAAATGATATAGGTTAAAAATACGTGAGCGCAATCTTTAACCCCGCTGCTCAGCATCGAGCGAAAATCCCGATTCCCCTTTTCTTCCCGCTCCACTACCAAGTACCGATCGAAAAGTCTGACTCAACGTGAAAGATTCTCTTGTAAAATGGCGGACGTTCTAATTCAGAAACTTTATTATTTGACAGGTCACGTGTCCTGCACCCTGGAAATTTGCGTTTAACGTCGAGTTAAATTTTTTAAAAGTGGAGCACGAATCTTTCTGTTTTAGAAGGAGAAAACCAAGACGAGGAGCTGTTAATTATACGTTTAAATAATGCAGCTTGGCGGGGCAGGACACAAGGAGTCGGAAACGTTACTTCGGTTTATTTTTCAGAAGTGGAAGAGACATTCTAATTTTTGTCAAATGTCTCTCCGTCTCGGTTCGTCGTCAAGATGCGAGAAGAGAAGAACATGGTCCTTTTGATTTGGAGGAAACTAGTTTTACGTAAGAAAGATGCTCGCGTGGATAATTTAATTAATTAAATTAAGTGGGACAACTTGTTTAGCGAGAGGACCGCGCGTCTTGTCGGGAACCGGCGATACGCCGTGCTGAAGCTCGTTAACTCTTTATTAGCTTCTTGACCTTGCTTCTCAAGTGCACGCGAACATAATCTCCCAAGCGAGCGTGAGAGAGAAAGAGAGAGAGAGAGAGAGGCCCACCCCTTTCCTAAGAGAATCTCATGATAAAATGATACTGCACTTTTACGAGTCCTCGTAACGTTACGCACGCTACCGTCCCCCTTTTCTTGTATGTTTACACCTATTTCGCGAAACGTATTTACTTTCCTTCCACGTTATGAAGGTAGAGGGGGGAAAGGGAAAGGGAAAACGAGGGCAACCCGCCGAGCGAGTAAAATACGCGAGGAGAAAGGCAGATGGATAAATGAAATTCCATAAAAATAACTCGAGGAAAACAATTTTATACCTTCCTCTAACGCCAGCACCGAAGTAGCGGAGAATAAAAGTAAAGCAAAGCGAGAGAGGGAGAGAAAGAGAGAGAGAGAGAGAGAGAGAGAAAGAGAGGCAGAGGTAAGATTTTTCGGTGGATCTCCACGAAAAAGAGAGAAAGAGAAACGGTGATGTGTCGTCGTAGCGATGGTACGTCAAGCAAGAAAAGCGTGGCAACGGAATAAAAACGTATGCCGTACTTTTACGAGTTTTCGTAATGTGCGAGACATATGGTACTACTGTGGCGGCTGGTGCACACGGTTCCCCACACGCGTCGTCTACCAGGCATCACCTTTACGGCATTTTCCTACATCCACTTCTATTCCATCTCCCTACTTTTCTAACGACTCCATACGCGTCGTCACTTTGTTCTCAGGATTCGCATATCCTGATACGTGATTTTTATTGAAATCGTGTCAATGTCGAACCGCGCGTGCCTTGTGCATTCCAACGAGCATTCGATCGTTAAAATTGATCGGGAAGTCTCTGGGTTATCGGATATCTTCGAAAACACACTAGCACCACATTTTTTTTATTCGACTGAATAAGGATTTACGCAAATACTTGTATAACATAGAATTCGTGAGCAACATCAACGATCGATGGCTCCTTAGAAAGATAAAAGTGCGAACTACAAGATGATATAAGTATCATTTCTGTAGATTAAATATTTCATCGGGGAATAGCGTTCGAACATTCGAATGTTTGATTTTTCTTAAAATCCAGATGGTTCCGCCCGCTCTCGACTTCGTCTTCTCGGAATTCCAACCACGCGCGCCAATATCACCAGGTGGTAAAAACGTGCATGAGTACGAGAGACGAGCTCCTCGTCTCAACGATTCTCTCTTTCTTTCTCTTTCTTTTTCTTTTTCTCCCTTTTTCTCGTTCCTTTGTCTTTTCTCTTGGAAGGACAATTTACTCGTTTGCAAAAAAGAGCGAACTCGAGGAAGATAATTCTTCTCCGCTTTTGTATCCCCCTTTTTTACCACGAAATTCTCTCTCTCTCTCTCTCTCTCTCTCTCTCTCTCTCCCTCTTAGCCCGTACGTGACGGAGACACGAAATCTCCTTTTAACAGCGATTCCTCATTTTTCTCGCGAATTAATGGACGGGTGTCGGACGTCCCCGACGATTTGCGACTTGTATATCGCACATTGGGAGAAAAACGATACGAGAATTCTACTTCTTTTCCTTCCTCCAGATATTTCACATTATTATTATGATTATTATTATCATCACTACTACAGCCTGTACGGTGGCACGAAGAAGCGGTCGCGACATCTCCGAAGATGTTTAACTTTTTGTAATACTAAAGAAATGAAGATAACCTGAAATAACGATCGGTCGTTAGGGTCCAGAGTTGCGAACGTCTTTTTTGTACTTTGAATGAAATTTATTTTACACGAGGTGGATGTTTAGAGAAAAAAATTTATTAACAATTAAAATGACCACTCTTCCACTTCCTCGTCTTCTTCTTCTTCTTCTTCTTCTTCTTCTTCTTCATCTAGTCGTATTGGAATCGCTCGATCGATGCACTCCATTACCAATAAGAAACAAGAGCCCATAACATTTTCGAAATATGGCAGGATGATCTTTTCTCTCATGCAACGTTTGTACCACTCCAAGTGAATCTCGGTCGACCTTCTTGATACCAACGTACCCGCCAATTTATGCAACATCGATTCAGTTGCCGGCCTACTTCCTCTTCCCTTTGCTCCTTCTTCTCTCCCGCGTCGTTGTTGTTGCAAAGTACTGAGGTAAGACGCAACGTCGATATTCTTTCGTATACCCAGAGCGAATTCTCTTATGTTATCGTTCCAAGCTTTGTGATAGCCCTGTGCTTCGGATGAAGTGCTCATGCTGGTGTGTAAAGCTTTTCGACATTCGTCGATACCCTGGAGAACCTGTTAGGTTTTTTGAGATTAAAATTTATGAAGGGTTAAATATTTAGCTTATTAGAAATTACGTTCTTATCGTAAGACAATTTCCAGGTGCCTGAAATTCTTTTTTTACACCGAACTATACTTGGACCAGACATTACATGTTTCACCCTGAATGTAACCGTGAAAAATTCTGTCGGAAGGACCGTACTGAAAATTCGTAGAAGAAATACTAACATATTGGCAATAGCGTGCCATCGCACTCTGCGAATCGAGTATGGCATTTCTACCGGGTTCTTTGAAACCATGCAATATACGAAGCCGCAGAGTTTTCGGTGAGCGTCTTCCATTGGTACTTTTGGCCAACGGCATGTCGTACATATCGTTGCAACAAATTCCACGGCCGTATCTGCCAAATGGAAAGAGCCAATCGTACGGAATCGAATACGTACTGCGTAGCAAGCTGTCTCTGTTGCAGTTCGTCGGTTTGACATCTGAAATCTGTTTAGAGACCGAGATGAAGAGAAGTTATTAAAAATTTTATTTTCACCGCTATCATTTTCTCTCTCTCTCTCTCTCTCTCTCTCTCTCTTTCTCTCTCATGCATCGTTCATCTTATCGAGGGTTACTTTTCGAAACGCGTTTCTCGTCATGGGCTACAAAGGCTATTTATCTAATCACATCAACGCTAAATAGATAAACGGTAACGGTAGGTAAAGAGAGAGAGAGAGAGAGAGAGAGAAGAATGTGCTATTATGTCGAATCGATGGTCTAACCAGATACGATTGCAACAATGCCTTTGATCGTAGCCCGGTTTCCACGGGCACAAATGTAATCAGACGACGAAGATTCGATCGACGAACAGAGACCGGATGGTGGATAACGTTTGCCTCGTTGTTAAAAACGGTGCTGGTTTCCTCCTCGATCCTGACCGATCGATGAACATACTCATGAGCCGTGAGATCGCGATTCATCGAAAAAATTCTGTATCGTCTTGCGACTTCGGGTCGTTGTCGCGTCGACAGTGCCACGAATTCTCCGCAATATTTCTCATGATCGTTCGCACCGTCATAACTTCTATCTCCGCGTTCCTCGTCCTCCTGATCCTCCTTCTCTTCCACCTCCTCCTCATCTTTTTGGTCTTCATCTTCCGACGTTTCCGCCAAGTCTCCCAGGCGTTCGGCGTTCTTGTCGAAATCGAATTTCGCAGACGATCGTTTGCGACTTTTACCGCGACGGTAACTCGTCGTGCCGTCGCTTTTAACCTCGAAAACGTTCCCGAAAAGATCGGTGCTCGTAAAAATCGTCGGCATGATTGGACCCGATCGCTCGTGGAAGTTATAAACCGTAGTGGACCTACCCGCACAGGTGGCACACATCTCACCGGTGAAGATCAATCCATCCGGTTCTATCTATGAAATAAAGAGAGACAACAGTCAAAAGAAAAATCTGAGAAGAGAAACCAGTAGAGCGACGTTCGTATCTCGAATCGGCAAATATAATAAAAAATAAGTCGATCGCGCACGTTCGACACAACAACAAAAAATTGCCGGAGTACGCGTCGGCGTTATATTAAACGCTCGTATCGAGACATGTATGCTTGTAAAGTACTATTTGTAACCGGGATTATCCCTACCGTCTCGTTTTATTTCCATCCGAGGGAATCCTCTTTCAGCGAGAAATATCGATGCGCGAGCAATCGTACTTTTCGAGAGAGCACCCGGATTATTAATACTAGCTATGCTTTTTGCTCTCTTTTTCTCTCTCTCGCACTCACTCTCTCTCTCTCTCTCTCCCATTTAGCGAGCGCGTGTCTGTGTGTTCGTAAGTGGACACAGGGAACGTGATTCTATTAGCGTCCGCTATTAAATTTCCTCTAAATACAGAAACGTGCTATCTCTCTCTCTCTCTCTCTCTCTCTCTCTCTCCTTCTACCCCCTCCTCCTTTTTCTCTTTATTTATCCATCCTTTTGAAACGAGCGTAAATAAACGAGCGGGATATTGAAATATTGTAAAAGAACGATTTCCATATTAAGGCGTTCGGCTACAATCGATGAGGACTTTCCGATATTGGAAAAGCAGTCAACCACCAGCCCGACTCACCCACACCACTCCCCAAGCCCTACTCATCCCCGTCCGCAACAGTCACCTCTCCCTCTTCCCCTCCCATCCTTTCTCAGCACTGTCCTCGCTTCTCGTCGGTCGCACAGCGGCATCTCTTTGATTACCTTAAGATTAACTTCGCCCGGTGCCGAAACTTCGTAATGACCTCTTCGCGATATGCTGACTCGAAGATCGGACGGCATCGATAGACTGCAGCTAACTGCTGACTGATCGTAGGATACACTGGCGTAGTTCTTGTGCTCGAGCCGGCAAGTCAATAGGACCGAGACAAAGCTGTCCGCGATCAATATCTTCATCATTTCATCTCGGTATCGGTCATCATCGTTCGAGAGCTCTTCCTGCCAAAGTTCGTTATCTTCGTCGTCGTCGACATAGTTGTTGTTGCTGTTGTTGGTAGTGATGCTGTAGAACGATCGATCACCGTATTCGTATAATTTAATCGATCCGAAGTACCGTCGAAACTCGGCCCTAGTCCAATCGCAAACCAAAGGTTGATCCTCGATTATGTAGCCTGTGGTTATTCGCGTGCCATCTGGGAGCAGAGTGTATATATGTATACGTATATACGCCGATGAACGTTCGGTTGGATATTTCAATTTTGGTGGAAATGTAAATCGAACTATCGTAACCCTAACGTCAATTTTTGTAGCTTTGACTACGAGCCCCCTGTTCCTCGATGGAATGTAAATTGTCGGTAAAATGAGATCGTGGTACTTTACGTTTCCCTTGAACGGGAAAATGTGAAGGAGCGAAGAGGGGGATGGGGGAAAAATGGGTGAAAGTTAAGGTAGTATCTCGGATAGGAGAACGAACCGGTGAAATTGACGACCAATTCGCCGTTCGAACGGAACAGCATGTCGGTGCCGTCGGAGCGCCGCGTGAAAATTTCCCCAAGCTCGTAGTCCGAGCTCTCTCTCACCGGTAATCGATCGTATTCCCGCACAACCAGATCGCGTAGCACCTCGTACCGTCTACCATCGTGATCCAGGACATTGTATCCCGTCACTTTGATCCTCGCCGGCGCGTACCGCATTCCCATTCGAATGTCGGATTGGCTCTAATTTTGAGAATTCCAATAACGATTAGCCGCCGACGAAAATATTGAAAAATGTGATTTCAGCCGATCTGTCTGTTCAACGCCAAAGCCCCCCCCCCATCGTTTCCGTTCCAATTAATTTTCGTTTTGGAAGGCACGCTCGAATCCAGTTGATTACTCGGGTAGACAAAAGTGAAAATGGGCAAAAAGTAAAAAAATCAAAAATAAAAAGAGAGAGATCAAACGGCACGTTATTAGTTCAGGACTCAGGACCTCCTCGTCAAATCGTTCTAATCACTGTCGAGCTTCGCCTGGAACGAAACTTAACCATCAGTTCGTCCGTAATCGCCGAAGTTACTCGCTGCATCTCCTCGTTCTCATCTTCCTCGACAGATTGAAGAGCAAGTTGTGACTTCATCGACAAACCGGCTCCTTTTCTTCGTTTCGAAGCTCGTCCCGTCTCCTTCTCCTTGCTCCGTTTTACTTTCATCTTACTACCCCCTGTCGAAAAAATTTATCGATTAGCTCGACTACCGCAAATTCCACGTAACGAGACGAACTCCATCTTTACCATCTTCTGTCAAATTTTTCTCGTCCGGTGTACTGTCCTCGAAGGCCGTGCACTCGATGACGGCGCCATTCGGACGCAACACAATGACCCTATTGTCGTCGAGGAATTTCAAAACCGTGCCGTTCCTCAAAAACTTTCGGTAAGCCTCTCCAGCCACGTCCTCCGGTCCTTTAGAAATGTACGTCTGACGAATGTAAAATGGATTCTCGGGTGTGTCCCCTGTAACTGGGAAGATCGTCAAGCCCGATGGCCAAGAGGCGTAAAAATCAAAATCCAATTCTTTCCAATGATTGCCCCAGGGTGAATCTAAAAATCGATATTTTTAGAAGCAATTTTTCGTGCAATTCTAAAAAATAACACAATTTCGTAACAATTTATAAAAGATATTCCTTTTATACGAATCAACCTTAAAAATAATTTTATTAACCTTCCACAGTTTCTGTTACCAGAATTAGATATCGAAATAATTACTCACCCATCGTCCTGGGTCTCTTACAAAAAGCGAGAACAATGCCCACTTCCGTGGTAAGATGAAACACGTTCGACTCGGCGTCAGGATCCTTAAGTTTTTCGGTCAGACGTAGAGTGCAACCATGAAGGTTAACGTCGATACGTAAATCTGGCTTCTCGTAAAGCCACCTCTCGAGACTCACTCGTACGAGCGTGCCATCGATCGAATGGAAGATCTTCCGTTTCTCGACGATTTGAACCCGCAGGTTGCCGAGGTCGTAACCGACGAATTCGTGAGGTTCACCCTCCTTCGCACACTCCAGAGATAGAATCTTCCTCAAAGGTAAGAAAGAAGTGTCGATTCCACTTGGCTCTCGTTTTCTACCCCTCAGTGAGGCTTTTTCACTCAACGCTTTGCCCTTTCTCTCTCTTCCACCAGCCGCGGGAACCTTTTTTTCTCTTTCTTCTTTCCTCTGTTTTCTCCTTGGAGTACCAGAAACCAAAGAATCCCGCCGTTTCGGGGAAACGTTCTTCATATCGCGAGCTTTTAAAGAGTTTGGCAGGATGAAATGCTCGTCACCGAAGCGAAGACGAAAGTCTTCCAAGATAGTAAGTCCTTCGATCGTCGATTTATTTTCTCTTGCGATCGACTCTAATCGATATTTCTCATCCTCTCGACTCAACCAATCCATTTCCTCTTTCAGCACATATCTGACGAAGTCTCGCAAGCAAACTGGTGTACATATGCTAGACACGAGAAGACGTTCGGTTACATCACCGATCACGTAGTCGTTGCTGAAATACAGCAACATGGAGTCCGTTGGCTCGAAGTATCTTCTCTCGAAGCGTTCGAAATCCTGGAAGCATTCATAGCAGGCTTGAAGGAGAACACTTCGTGAGAGTAACTCAACGTCGTCGTAGTATTCGAGAAATTCTCTCGATGTGTGCAGCTTCCCACGTTGTTCTCCATAGACGTTCTTCCGTAAATAACCTGGTAGTATGATTTCTCTAGGATCGGTGAGCCCAAAGAGCGCTAGGTAATTCGTGAACGGAGTTATAGGTTTGCTGTAGTCAATTTGGGTGTCACTTTTTGTGAAACGAGTTGACTCGCTGATATGATTATTCAAGGACGGTTCCGATGGTAATTTATTTAAAGAATCAAAAGAAGAAAAAGCAGCCAACATTTCGATACTTCTTTCATTTTGTCTCAGTCCATCACCTTGGATTATTTTATCAAAAGCAAGTAAATGTAAGTAGTGAACGATGGTTTCTTGATCAACCTGAATACCCGGTTCAAAATATCTGATTATGTTATTAATATGACATCTGTATTCTCTAGTTTTAATGTCAGTCAGTTGCTCCTGATTCTCCCAGCAGTTCGCAATCCTGGGATCGTGAAAAACTTTCAACACAGCATCAGCCAAAGTTAGATCCTCATCGTGTAGATCAAGTAGTCTCATGATATTGCTACCCAAATTGATATGGTGTGTATCCATCCGTAAATTGTCACCATGAAGAATCAATTCGATCGGCATCTCATCAGGCTTCTCTTCGATAGATTTCTCATCCGTTCGGAGATTGTACCGAAGATTTAAAGCCCTAAGATTTTCTCGGACCCACGAAATCTCGTCGTCTTCGCCGGTACGTTCACCCGCTTCCTCGGACTCCCCCTACGAAAGGATTCGAAACGTTATCAATCGAAATCGTGTTAAGGTGAGTCTATGTGCCGTGTAAAAGTCGCGATAGATCGTCGAGTCGGGGAAACCTATTCCACGACGTCCTTCACCTTTGCAGAAACGTTTTGCTCGTCGTACGATCGATCTGCCGAGACGTCGTTTAAGTTGGCTTCGAGCTGCAGTAAAAGAACATGAAGTAACGTTGGCACGGTGACGCATTCCGTTGGTAGAGCATCGAGAATTGCACGATAGACGCTAGTCTCCGGTTCTTCCGTTTCTTGAAGGTCGTACTGTTGGATTAACATGCTTCTAAGGTAATTGGAATGCTTTCGAAGAAGATCGTAGAGATCGTAGACGATAAAAGACACTCTATCGTATATGTCCTTCTTGAATGGTTCGTACTCAAGGTCGTCGGAGGTAAAGTGTTGACTGTCCGGTAGAAGGGGTGGCTTGAAAGTGAGAAACGCGACGTTCGAGAAACTTGAAACAGTTTCCGAGTCATCCAGAATTTCTTTAAAAGTCGTCCAGAATTTGTAAATGACGGCCTTGTCTACGGTATAAATCTCGGGAAAACGCGATCTCTTTTTATCATTGAAAGTCTCCTCGTCGGTCATGTAAAATGGAACGTACTCTAATTTTTCATCGGGTCTTCTTATCTTGAGTATACAGGTCAAAGGTACGCCAATGTTCATCAATTCTGAGGGTAACTTTGGATCGTGAAATCCCGTGAGAATGATGTAGAGATTAGGCCCGTCCAGGGGTGCATCGTCGACGTAGACTATGTCTCTCCACTCTTCTTCGCGGATTCTCAATCGCGTGTTTGCTTTACCCAACGTGGTGCGATCGGTGTTGTCACCCTTCTTTGGGGCATTTTTCATTGACGCTAAAGAATTTTTGTTAGATTTTTTTTTTTTTTTTTTTATAGGACGATGACAACAATCTACGATAAAGTCTACAATAAAAAGCTAATCACTTGGGTCTACAACAGTCTGCATTATACGATACTCTTCATCGATGGCTCGTTTGAGATCCTGTTCTTTCTTGATCCTGCTGACTACCTCAACCTTGGCTCGAAAGATCATATATTTGACAACTCGTGCCAGTAACCAGGTGGACTCTTCGTTAGCCTCAAATTGTTTGTTAGCGTAATGACAAACTCGTTGTAGATTCGGACACTTGCTTGGATCCTGCCTGGCCAAGGATCTGACATTTTTTAACATTTTCTGATAGCTCAGTACATAAATCGCTTTTCTCTTTCCCTCTTCGGCAGCTTCGTTCAAAAGTGACACGTATCGCGCGTGATAGCTTTGAGTCTCGATCATCATCGTCACGGCACACCACCAATGATCGTCATTGATCGCTACGGATTCCAAAGGATCTCGCCAGGAATCTTCGTCGAATCTTCTACTTCTAGAAGAAAGATCCGTTTTTGCAGATTTTTTCTTCGACATTATTATAGTCATTCATCGGTCGTGACGTATAACCTCGAAACAATGATCGTTAATTTCTTAGAAACAAATGAACCAGTGAACAGGATAATTGCAAAAAAAATGTTATATCATGGGCTGTGTTCAATTTTACGCCGATTCGATTCACCCGCCTACACTTCTAGCTCACCCAAATTACTCGCGCGCATCGATCGCTTGATAGGTATATGCATTTTTCAGAGATAAAAGGCCGTCGACTAAATATACTCGTGATGCTGTTAGCACTCAAGCGATTAAAATATACATTTTTAATACCCGTCTGCGTGTTCATCGTATTTACATAAAATAGCACAGCATGCGTGCAGTAAAAGAGGAATGCGCTTTATCAATTTAAAGAAAGGCGATTATGAGAGTGAATATGTCAAAATTCCAATGTTCTTTATTTTCACTTTATTTGCTTTTATCCAGAAATAACGACGACTTTAATTAAGCATAATTCGCGTGTTTAAAATTTACGCAAAACAGCCGAACCGTGAAACACAATCGAACGATCGCCGAGGTACGAGCGTGGCTTCGTGAAAATATCGCGAGGCAAAGTGCGAATAGAAACAAGTTGGCGTAAAATGCAGCAGCCCTAGAACCGAATGCAAATTGATCGCGAAACGCAATAGCGCAACATAAATTGCCGCTGCGGCGATGCGTCGTCGCGCGGTAAACACGGCTGAGAGCAAACACGGCGGTTTAGATTGAATTAAACTTGCCGCGTTTGGATTCTCCCGCGAACACCGAGGCACGGCTCGCAAGCTCGCTCATCTCGAGAAGTTTTCGCTTCGGCGGAAGGAAAAAGAGCAAATTAATTGGAGCTTGACGCGATACTTCGCCGCGATGGCGTACGAACGAGCAAACGAATGCTCGTTAATAATGAAAAATCGTCGGTTTAATAATAACGACGGAGTAACGTTAATAAAACAAGTGGGAAGTCCTAGCGACGCGATCATTCTTCGCGAAGAGGGAAGTGTCTTTTAAATCATCGCGAGACAAAACGTATCGAAGTAATGAAACGCGCGAGGCGGATTAGCGTTAAAGCACGTTGAACGATGGTTGGACTGTGAACGCGAGCTGAGATTAAAAGCATATTACGAGCTGACGTCCTGGAGGAGTAGAGAAAGGGAAGAAAAGAAGACGAAGAAGAAGACGAAGAAGAAGAA
>JAIFRP010000007.1:2557753-2568436 GCA_032403825.1 Odynerus spinipes | reverse complement strand
AGAAGAAGAAGAAAAATAGAAGGAGAAAGAGAAGGAGAAGCAGAAAAGAGGATGAGTCAAGACAGTAGCAGCGATGGATGCAAGGTGCACCATATTATTTTGCGAGCGTGGAGTCGCGCTTCAGCTTGACGTATTACGGCAATTTAAATTACGCGATATACACGCGAAACCTGAGGGGATGGGTGAAATTGCGAGCACCTTAAAGCGAGATACACTGCTTGTCAAAGGAGAAGCTCGTCGGCGGAAATTGCTACGCCGCTTTGACAGAAGACCACGTCCTTTTCATACGGTCACTTAGGTGAATAGGAGTAGACGAGGATGCTGCCGCGCACGAACCCTGCTACGCGTTCGATCTTGATTTTCAAGCTGCGACGTTGGAAAGCATCCTGTCTTCGATCTATCCATCTCCCTCTCTCTCTTTCTCTCTCGTTAACTTTCCCAGTCTATCTTTCGTATCTTCGTAGCGTGATAGAACCAAATTGGACCTTCGTATTACGAGGAAGCTCGGATGTACAGTCTAATTAGACGGTCATTTTATTTCCCCTCTACTCCCAGCTTTTTCTTGTTAACAAAAGATCGAATGGGTCTAGTTCGGAATTAACGTCCAAGCCCAACAGCGATGACAAACGGTTGTACGAAAGTTGAGGAGAGGAACGATGAAGGAATTCATCAATGATTCAGTACGCAAAATAGAATTTCTGGGGAGACACGGGTAGACACTTTCACTCGACGACATTTCCACGTAGGCGAGGGGGAACTAAGCCGGGCCGCGTGAATTATATTCCGTTGTATCGATTCGGACGGACGCGATACGAGCTTTTACTACCGATGATTAATTGCGCTTATCTTTCATTTCCACTCTGTATTAAATAAAATGATATTTTATACCGACGTGCCCGTCGTGCTCACGCCCTCGGACCCGAGGCCGCGTTCATAATTTAGAGGCATTTGCCCGGTTTTGACTGAAATGAGAAAGAAATCATTTTGCACGGCAGGAAGGAAGGAAGGCTAGGGAATTAATTGAAATGGCGCCAGGAATTTCGTTAAACGCGTTTCAATTTTAAGATGGCACCGGCCGCGGAATAATTATTATTTCTTTTCTTCCTTTTTTTCTTTTTTTTTTTTCAACGACACACAGTATCGAGTTATCGTTAGCGCGAAGGCCGCAAAGTTAAAAGTGAAGCTAACAGAGGAGGAAGCTAGCGAGGGCACGGGTGCCCGACCAATTTCGCTACACGTCGCTGGTCGAATTTAATTAATTTTGATAATTGTAAAGTTTATCAGCCGGCGGTGACTCGCTAATTTGTCATGCAGTTTTATACTCGCGAATACTCGCTCGGTCTCGCGACAAAGGAAGAGAACGGAGGAGACTCTAGCGTGCTGCAACACGCGCAATGAGCTTTTGCTTTAATTAAACATGATCCCTTTGAAAATGCGGGAAAAAGGACGCACCTCCTTCTTCTTCAGTCCTGACGTTGTTTTAATCCGCTTTTCACGATAATGTCGTGCTTCTGAATATACGCCAAACTGTTTATTCCAAATTAATACGTGTCATCGACGTCTTTTCCTCGAAACAAAAGCTGGTGAAGAGTCTCGATAACGAAATTCACATAAATCTCGTAACCAACGAATGGACACGATTCTGACGGACGCGACATTAACACGTGGCAGTGGCAGCTCCTCTCTCTCTTTCTCGTAATTCAAACTTTCGACGTGTCGGAATTTAATTCCATCGATTAAGGTACCTCCGCCGGCGACTTTTATGCACGAGCGCTTTTTAAACGTTCGCGCGTGTTCCGATGAAACGAGAACGCGTCAACGTGCCTCAATGCGAACGATTAACGAGGGGCAAAATCATTTCGCAGCTCGGTGTGCTCTCGTTCGGAATAATTGGCAGGGCTCTCGCGATTAATCCGTTTATCTTCGAATAAATTCTCGAGCTTCTTCTGGCACCCAAGCACGTGATATTTCACGACTGCTAAAGTGGCGTTACTTTTCCAGCGAGATTAGCTTCTCGAGAGCGTAAGTTAAAAAGACGCGTTAAGTGACTTTACCAGAGTGGGACACCAGCATCGTCAGCAGGGTCCCTTCGATCTCTTAGAAAAATTTGAGCTCGAATCTTTTCCTTGTAGTTGTAACATCTGCGATTCCAATCGCCTCGAACTCTTTCATCCTTCTCTACCACGCGCTCGATTCCAGTTTCCCAGTATCCAAGAGCAATATGCAAGCGAGCTTGGGAATGCCGTTCTCGATTCGTGCTTTCTCCCAGCTATCGCAGATATCGCGGGTCATCGACCGTGAGATTCGAATAATTTGTTGATCGACGAGCAGGACGCGCAACTACTATCTTCTCGTTTGAATAATCGCCTTTTCTCTGTTTACCAAACAGCAGAGAGAACGAAAACGAGAGATAAAGGGAGAGAGTAGAGTTCGGTGGTGGCAGAGCAGTAGCACTTTCGACAAAGAGTCAAATAACGCGCTCCCGGCACTAATTCGATTTCATCGTTGTCCAGCAGCAACGGTAGCGGCTGTAGCGAGTACCAATCCAATGCTCTATCCCTCCCCCCTCTCTCTCACTCTCTCTCTCTTTCTCTCCCCAAGGACTACCCGCCGCAACGGCCACAACAGCTGCCCTGACTCCTGCTGTTGTTTCTATCTAGGATTCCTATTTTGTGGCTCGTGCACGGTCTGTCCGCGGTTTTGGTCGACACGCGTACTTCGCGCCAAGACAATTGACAAGACGTTGCAATTCTTGCAACAACTAGGTACTTTAATTATGAACGAAGGGAGAAAGAAAATTTCGCGAGGTCAGGAATCAAGAGTTCGCTCAAATAAGGACGATATGATATTAATTATTTAAATAAACAAGATGAGCCAATTTGCTCCAGCTAAATAATTAGTATTCCCTTCGTCGGGAGTATCGCGAGATCAGAAAATCTGTCCACGTGGATCGTTACGAGCAGAGATCATGTCCACTATCCGAAAACGAAAGGAATTGTGGCGATAATTCTTGGCACGCCCGTCCAACCGCTCTCTTTCTATTTCTCTCCTTCTTTCTTCCCTCTGAATCGTTTCGACACGGTGTTTCACGAAGCACGCTAAGACGCGATTAAAGAGAGATTTAAATCGAATGCTTGGCACGGGGGTAAAAGTTAAGACGTTTTCGTTCCAAGAACATAAGGAACGGGAAGTGATGTACGATCGTGTTTTCCAATGATTCATTCTCTCTCACCCTCTCTCTCTCTCTCTCTCTTTCTCTTTCTTCTCCATTTCTTCGCGTCGTCCATTAACGTTTCAGATCTTCGACTCGTTTCCGATCTCATTCTTTCCCCTACTACTGGCCCCCTACTTTTTATTCCGAAGAATTCCTCGGTTAAATCGATCGCGCCAGCTTCACTCTACACTTAAGAAACGTTAACCTCCCTCCAACTCTTGAGGAACTCATGCTAACTCGGTAGAAGCCTTAATATAACGTTTATCGAGCGATGATCGAAATAAAGCCGAGGCAGGCAGCCTGAGTACGGTACACTCGGGCGTGCCCTGTGATAAGGACAATGCGCGCGATTCGATTTAAACGCTCGTTTATGGTCGACGAGAGAGTGCATCCTGCAGTGGGTAATTGCAGAACGGGCCAGATTAGACGGACGGTCGGACGGAGGCGAGGCAGTTTTCGAGCGATATCAGGAACGCCGTGGGTATCGTAGGTAGAAGCGATGATGGGTAAGCCGGCGTAATGTGTCGCTCCATTTAGACCAGGAAGTGTAATAACAAGGAAGGAGAGCGACCAACGGAGAACGAGAGACAGAGAAACAGAGAGAAAGTGGCAGAGGAAGAGAGAGAGAGAGAGAGAGAGAGAGAGAGAGAGAGAGATGGAGCAGCTCGACGAAGAGGAACGAAGGGTGGGTTATTGTCGCGAGCGTTAGCCAACTTCGAGAGACTCTATCGTACCAAACCTACGGATATATATCCGATATCGCGTTCGGCTTAATTTATGAGCGCGTAAATACTCGAAAACGGGGACTCGTCGAGTTTCGATTTAAATGCCGAGAGCCGAGCTCGATCAGCCGCTCGATCGAAAGAGCGAAATGATCGGGACAGGAATGCGATTACGATAGCGATCGAAGTGTAATGAGGATAATTGGGATTCCTATAGGATATAACAGCCTGACGATGAACCGAGGAAAAAAAGCATTCAGAAAAATATTTTTACGGTTTCCTTTATTTTTCAATCTTTTGTTCGTTCGACGTAAAGTGGTACACGCACGAATTCGTTTATAAAAAGGTTGGTTCAATGTGGGTCGCTTATTAGCGCTCAGGGCTAAACTCTCGGGTCGGAAGGTAGAAGTCGATGAGTTTCGCTGTAGTACATACATCGGCACGAGCGAACTTCATTTATCGATCGAACATTTTGTGAAGTTCCTTAAGCGTGTGGGTATATAGGTACGTTGGCCCCAAAATGAACATGCTGGTACCGTACAATTACGGACGTTTAGCACGGATGTTCTCACAATTTAGCTTCGTTCGTTATATAACCACTTTATCAAGGTCCGATCTACGCAGATGTTACTGTGTAGCTTCTGAAATATTCCAAAGTCGGTTTGAACCGATCTAAAGTATCTAAAAATTCGAAAATTCGTGTATTTCTCAAAAAGTAATTTTCACACGGAACATGTTCACCTCGCTATTTAGACGACATGTACACGCGAGAGGTAAAATGAGCGAAAGGGTGAGAATTCTGTAATACGAGCGATTTAGTGGGACGATAGTTTGAGTTTGACCAAAGTACCGGTGCTCTCGGCGATGACCCTGCCGTGCAATTCTCTGCCACTCAAACACGCGAACCCGACAAGGAGCACTTATCTCCTCTCGCGAGGATGCCCTCTCACCGGGTCGAAATTCCCCGAGCCCGTAAGCGGGGCAGTGTCCTTCCTGAGTCGTGCTGAGAGCTTGAGGAAAGCGAGAAAGCGAGAAAGCGAGGAAGGCACACTGTGCAGAGAGCTAAGCTCCGTATCCAACCCACACCGTCAACGGATTTCACTTTCACACAGACACACATGTACGCTTGCTCTCTCGCTTCATCCTCCTTACAAGGAATCACGATCAAACGTTCGGATGCAGCCGGCAAACGGACTCCTTGACTGGCAGTCTCTCCGAGAACTCGAGACGTATCGCCCGTTAATGGAACTAACGAGCTTGCCTGTTTAAACCGGTTCATGTCGGTTGATAAGTGAGTTGTGTGAACTCGGGTTACATAACTATGATGTCCATTCGTTCCATTGTGCGGGTGGGGGATTGGAAGAATTAAGCCAGAGGATGATCAGAATCCGATAAGACAAATTTTAGTGGTCGTTACCATTTCGATTACTTTTAACGTCAGAAGTTAAAGAAACAGTGGCAGAGGTGCAATTACTTATCTCCTACGCCTTGATCAATGTTTCAAGCAAATGGGTTAGGTCTTAACTGTCTGATGGAGCGACGTCATCCCGGCTGCTCGTAAAACGGAACTCGGTGCGAGCTTAAAAGCTTATACTGATTAGCGTTACAACGCAAAGTTCCTGCGGTGTGCTAAAGGAACACCGTGCGGCATTTTTATTTTCCTCGAAAATGCGATCGTCCTACGTATAATTTATATCCCGTGTTATCGTAAAGTTACACGTTAGTAGCGTTGTAATCGTCGAACGTGCTCGTCGCTCGTGAAGCGTAGTTTCGAGATAGTACGGCCATTTGGAAAAGAAGAAAAAAAAGTTAGTTTCTCTCTTCGACTAGAAATAGGCCGCCGCGAAGAAGTACGGAAGAATCTTTCGTATGCGCACGGAACGTGTATCCACGTAGCACGATTAAAATTTAACACGAGCTTCATACCAGAACCACCAAAGTGCGTTCGACGCAACACTTTCCCGTGGAAAATTATTCATAGCACATTATTATTCATACAGTTCTCAGAGAGTTCCACGACTAATGACTTGAATTAATTCGATCGAACGTGAGAACGGAAAAAGTTACCTCAAATCCGGTAAGTACTATGATTATGAGTTTGAACAATTTGCGCCGATGTTTGACCGTACGTGTAAAGAGAAAGAAAGGGGAATCTACAGGCAAAAGTCTCTTGCCTTTGAAAATCTTCGTACTTGCATAATTTCCTTTCAGGTCCTCCCCCAAACGTTTCAAAAGGTTCTAAACTTCTGTTTCCCAACTGGGTAGCTACCACCCACTGCTGCTGATCGTTAACACCCCTAGGTGGTGTTGAGGAGTAACTAGCTAATAAAAATGTACTTGACAAATTTGGTCACCTGAACATTTATCGAACGAACTCTTTAACATTCGCTTGATTAGATAAACATCAGTTGACTAAAAAGGAAGCTAAAAAAGCCCAGAAAGATTGGGAACCATTCTGTATGCAACGTTGCTTTTCATTCGTGACTTCTTACCACGCGGGATTATTCAAACAATTCCACAGAGAGAAAATTTAATCTGTCGAATTAATCCATCTAGGTTTCCCCGAAAGCAAAACATCCTTGCAAAAAGATACTAATTTCCTTCGTGTAGGTAGTAGAAACGATTGACATATTCATAGAAAGACGTTAAAATTCAGTTTTCAATTATAATTTCCACGACTACGTCGTAACTTGATTATGCCAGGGGAAAGCTGCTCGATCGGCTGATTCTCTGGAACCTTTTTTTTATGCATGGTTTATGAAAATGACCGTTGCTGGGTGATACGTGGGAAATATTCTCACGAGCCAGGCCAGCCAGCTAGTCCTTTTACCCGAGTTTCGTCTCTCTCTCTCTCTCTCTCTCTCTCTCACTCTCTATCTTCTATATTGTTCGATCGGAATATTCATAACTATGCGAACGGTAGATGAAAATATCGTAGCTTACAGCATCCCATTGTCCGATATCACGCTTGAATGAGCGCCCATACGCCTGCACGCGGCTGTATCTCGTACCTGTATGCATATATATCTATATATGCATGGGAGGGTCTTCCTACGCGACATGTATGAACGGTAAACATCGAATGACCGCGTTTTAATTAAATTCTTATCGATCGAATTTCAGCGAGCTGTTTACACCTTCGTGAGTTTTAATTTCTCTCGAGTTGGAATCTTCTTCGCTGGCCTTCCGGAACAAAAGATTCCTCCATCTCGTGATCTCCCTTTCATCCTATAGGAGAAATCGATGGTATCCGAAGGATGGCAACCTGGTTCGAGCTCATGCAATTTTTAATAGAAAATTACTAAACAACGGCCAGCTGATCGGTCGTTCTCTCATTTTGCTCCACGATATATCGTGACGCGTGAATCACGCGTGAAAGTGATATTAGAAAGAGAGAATGAAGAAAAAAGTAGAGACACGTGTCCTCCGATTAACGAAAGAACGATAAAAGTGCTCGTTACGGTATCTATCAAACATTTCCAACATTAATCAAAACTATCCGTTCGATCGTTGTAAAGGAAGCGTTGAAGCGGTAACAGATTTGCCAGATAGAAAGGGAGACAGTCCCTCTGGACGCTTTGTCAAAGCAAACGAACACGGAACAATGCGTCAGCTGGTACGCGTCTTATGCAGCGAACACTGCCAGCGCGAGAATGCGCGTACGAGCGAGGACGAATCGCGGACCAATGAGTAGTACCATGGTAACATCCATGCTAGATACAGTCAATGGTTCCGCGCTTCGAGGGATTAGTACGTAGGTATGTGCACTGGGGACATCGGCATATTGCGTTGTGTACTTCGGGGAGAGTATCTCGGTGCTGCTCGATCCGCCGTAGGCTTACCCTACATCTCTTGATTCATGGTTAGACACGTAGGTCAATCCCCGTGCGGTTTAGTCTTCTAATGGATCCTTTCTATCGAAACACAACGATTTTCATTATTTTGCAAAATTTCTCTCTCGATTTTTCTTCCCTTGCGTAAACCATATTCTGTGAGATTTTTATTTGTAATTTTTATCTGTATTTAAATTTAGAAGACATACTCTTCTCCATTTGTGTTCGTCGTTTAAGTAGCCAGTTAACGAGGAAAGGTACACGGTTTCATTTTTATAGTCCCTTTTATTCACACCGAAGCAGAATGTGTGCAAATGAGATTCTTGCTTTAATATTTCACCTTGCCACGTGATTCCTTATGCAAATTAGCGCAGCTACGCGCGTCACACGTATTACGATCAATTTAATTCCTGCACGGGATAAGAGAGTGCGAGTAAGAGAGAGAGAGAGAGAGAGAGAGAGAGAGAGAGAGAGAGAGAGTGCGAGTAAGACAGAGAGAAAGAGAAGGAAAATTCATGTAAACGCGATGTTTCCCCGAGGGGATCGCTCAATTAACGGGCATCGCGAACAAGTAATCAATCTACGGAGCTTTTAAGCTAGAACAAGCTCGGTAGAAGCGCAAGCAGCTTCTCCTGGAGTCTGCGAACGAATGTTGAAAGCGAACGATAGTCCAATGAAAGGAAGAGAAATGGAAAATGGCTTTTGTCTTCTTTCCTTTGTTCATTGCCGATGGATTACGTATATGTATATAAGTAATACATGTTCCTTTTATTTTCTTACCTTTCCGCGATAAATAATGAACGATTGTTATATTTAATGATCAGCCTGTGGTGATTTATGCACTGTAATAACGAAGGAAGATTTTTTTTTTAGTACATCGAACGCACGCATAATAAATTTGCGAATTTGTTTCGGAGCAGCTTCGGAAACGAACGGGGTATTCATAAATCAAGGGAAGCCCGGCATGACGGTACATTTGTTAAGTAAACGCCAGGAGGTACAGTTTTAACGCGCTTACGCGAACGCGTCAAGAGGAAGCGGTCGAGTTTGTAGAAATCATAATCGTGAGCCACCGTACGCGCTTTCTCGTGCTATTGCCAGAGAATAAAGTGCACGTCTGCACGTTGTACATGTACCCAAGTACCTACATGTCTACATAACCGCGTGCACGTACGTAAACGCAAGATGACCCGATTTTAAACGCGACGAACAATATTGTTTGATTTTTACTTTACTGCAGTGGTTTAATTTGATATATTATATTTATACATTGTGGTATAACTATAAGGTAGAACTATAATTTAACTACTAAATCTAATCTCAACGTTTTACCGCATATCTCGCGGTGAGAACCCCTGCTCTATTTTGCCAAATTATTTTACAGCATTCGTGTCTCCTTTCGTGAATAAATGTTTTTTTTTCGGGTCAGTGCATTACATTTTTACGAGATATACATATTTTGTATTAAATATAAATACACAATAAATAAAAGATAAAATGCAGTTGTAAAATACCTATGGATTACGTATCGCGCATCGTTATCAAACGCGAAACAACGAGACCTCATTACGGACGCTCGCAGATAAAGCGAGCGATATCATTCGTACTCGATTAATAAACTCGTTTCGAAAAATCGGATACCAAGTGGAACGTCAAAAACATATTTTTCCGCACGATTTTACGTTAATCCGAGGACACTTTTATGTTTTTCAAACAAGTATTTTCGATTATACCGCGGATCACGGGTGGTGAAATAAACGATATTACTATTGTTGGAAAAAATTGTTTAAAACAAAGCGTCCAGTTTAACATTATCCCACGTACGTTCATATGTCTATATCGTCCATTAAATAATAAAAAGGTATTCCGTACTTCAGAGATATCCAATTCTACGCAACGGTTATTATCAGTTTCTAAAATTAGTGCTATCTGATCTATTAAATAATTTCTTTTTGAATATAGAGTTAAATATTTATTTGATTATTGTTATTCGATATTTTTAAAACAAATATGTATTTAAATGTGAAACAATTAAACAATTTTTAATCCTGACACTTTTCTATTTAACGGACGATACGTGAAAGATAGAAAAACGTGTGTAAGCGATAAGCGCAAGCTTAAGAAGATATTTTCTCTTTCTGGTAAGAAAGGAAGGAAGGAAGGAAAAGAAGGAGCGAGGGAGAAAGGTAGAAAGGAAAGAAAACACGCGAGCGAGCGCGGAAGGTAAGATGGCAGATTGCCCCGTTGGGATAAAGGTCGGAGTAACAGGGCCTGGTGATTCAATAAAGCAGATAGCATAGAGAGAACAAGGTGGTGGGAAGCATTGCGCTCAGCTGACTGTTGGAATGCTTCCAAACCATCCAAGGATCTCGCGGAAAAAGAACGTATTCTCCGGGCGCGGTTCATACGCATTCTCCACGTTCGTGACCAATTATAAATAAAAATTAAGATAACAAATTTATCCGTTTTCCATCCGTAACAAATTATTCCATCCGATATTATACGTAACAAACAAAAAACGTGGTAATTGTAACCGGAAACTCGAGCATATTTTCAAAATGTAATTATAATTAAACAGAAAAATGTTTGCAACATCGCGAAACTTCTTCGGAATGTTTCCTCTGCTCGAGCTACCATCCCTCCATTTTGTACTTTTTTATCTCACCCTCGAAACACCCACACACGTAAGCGGGTGAGTATCCCGAAGCGGATATTCAACCCCTGGGACAAATAGCGGTAAACTGTTCGCAACAACACCGGAGGAGCTTCCGCGCTTTAAGATTCAGGTGTTATGAGAAGGGGAACCTTCTCGGATTCGCGTAGGAACGAAGGCGCATGGTTAACGAAATTCGAGAGAAGAGCCTAGGTTGAATCCTCGCGCAGGGGAAGATTTCTTCGTAAGAGCTGGAGATGT
>JAIFRP010000007.1:2524564-2535299 GCA_032403825.1 Odynerus spinipes | reverse complement strand
CCCCCCCCCCACCCTCTGGCATTTTCACCGCGTACAACCGGCGGACGCGTCCTTCTGATTTACCGCTCTTAGCGAGAGCTATGCTCTCGCACCACGCGTCGAAAACCGCACGTGTGTTCTCTCTTTCAAGGAGAGAGCACTAGTGTCTCGAGTGCCTGCGCGCGGGCGTACACGCGACGGCCCGTCGAGGAGGCGAACTTTCTTGAATTATCATTTCCGTCTAATGCCCTTACAATTAGTAGGCCTATTAACGCATTCGCGACCGGTAACGTAGTTCTACGTAGTTTTTAACTTGTTAAATTCTAAGTAAGTAGTGCAAGTCAACCACGTAAGAGTCAGCCCAAGAAAAATCAGTAGGATGCATGTACTATAAACGGTATGCTAGTCAGTAGTACGAGTCCACGATACACGTTCGTTTGTCCCACTGAAAATTCAGTAGTACAAATCAACGGCTCGTAGGTCGGTAAGCTGCGAAGCGTGCAAAAACGTTAGCGAGGTTACTTGAAATCGGCAGCTGTCGGAGATCAGGATCAAAAACAAGTTCTCTGCTCTTCCCCTTCCCCTTCCCATCTTCCTCCAGTAATACTTTCCACTTCACAGCTACGGTACTCTTGAAAGTTTCGCGTTCGTACTAAGGCCGGGGGACTCTTACCATGGGTCTGACTCGTTCGCGACTTTATCACTTGGTAGATACTTTGAACTGACTTCGAAGTACAAAGCAGCGCACCGTCCTCGTTCTCGTCCTGGTTCTCGCGTCTTTCGCGCCTGCACTCGACACGTCGACCGAAGCTGAGACGCTGC
Source organism: Odynerus spinipes (assembly GCA_032403825.1). NCBI lineage: Eukaryota > Metazoa > Arthropoda > Insecta > Hymenoptera > Vespidae > Odynerus > Odynerus spinipes. The sequence goes on along the minus strand of JAIFRP010000007.1, from coordinate 2,534,498 downwards.
GGAACAGCCTTCCGAGAGAAGGCCGATAAGGAAACGGGACGAGCGAAATTTCTGATGGCTTAAAAACGGCTGGCTCCTGCTCTCGAATGGCATTTCTCGCCTTGACGGAACGCATTTCGCGAAGTTAAGCTCGTTTAATCGACCGTCGCAAAGAACAGAGAAAAGACAAACGAGAGAGAGAGAGAGAGAGAGAGATAAAGTTTTACATATTTGACCGTCTTCGCAACGTGTTAAATGTCCGCTCGGGGATATGAACGTCTCGTGATCTCTCTTTTACGTCATTCTTCCAGAATTTCACTGAGAAAATGAAAATTCGCAATTGTAATAAAAAGGAGAGGGAAAAAATGATAAATCCTGGGAGTTAAAATCGAGCGAAATCCGAGGAGAGAAAAGATAGAGATGCTAGCGGATTTGCTTTGATCTTTCCGCGTAGCTTCTCCGTTTTTCTTTGCTGCTTGTTCGGAAGCTTACGCGTACGCGAAAAAAGACACGTTCGTTATTCCGGAAATATACAGAGTTCGCCCGTACACATGAGGTGGAGAAAGCAGAAAAAGCAGAGGTTGAAGCTCGTAGCTGATATCAGCGGAAATTCTGATGATACTTGTCCGGGTGAGCGAGGATAATTTTTTTATGGCCGTTATGTTCAAAAGCACGCGGAACCCGATAACGGCTTAAAAGAGGTAGAAGAAAATGCATGCGTATATTTTACGCGATACGTATGTGCGCGTGCACGTATACGATATAGTTCACTTACCGTACGATGAGTCTGCCTGTCGGAAAATTTCCACATACAACAATGAAAGAAGAAAAAAAGTAAAAAAAAAGGAGCTATAAAAAGAAGGAAAAGCAAGGAGCATTAAGTACTATGAATTTTATTGTATTCTCCTTCCGAATCTTACAAATAGTGAACAGCGAATATCGACATTAAATGGATTTTCTATTTCGTTCTTTTCTCGTGTCACTCCACCAATCGAACTTTCGCTCTCGTTCGCGCACACTTGCATTTTCTTTCATACCCTCGCAAACGCACGCGCACATACTCTCGACATATTCCACACTGTTCTCACGCACGCGATCGTTTCTCACAGCTTAACCGCGTAATGATCGTTATTAGTGCCAGTAAATTACAATGCCTTATTAGAAGACCATCTTCACCCACTCGTTTCATTATCGATTTATTTATACGGATACATTGCTATGGGCATGAGATGCGAAGTGTGTGTGTGTATGTGTGTGGGTGGGTGAATATCGATGAGACGAGCGTTAATATTGCCAAAAAATCTTTACACATTTCGCGAGTTTCTTGTTCCTTTCGTTCCGAATTCTTCAACGCCGCGGACTTACGGTTCGGCTCTTCGGAATTTTTCCTCTTTTTTCTTCCCTTTATTTTTCTATTCGAGCTATCGTTCGATCTTTTTCTCTCGAAGAAGGAACGTAAATCGAAATCGAGTTTAATGCCATTCCAGAACAGCGATACGCTTTACTCGATGTAATGTCATTCGCCGTGGCTGAGGAAAGAGAGGAGAGGGGTAAGAAGGAAATAAGAAGGAAGATAAACGGAACGACGAGTAAACAAAGAGCACTCTCGCGAAAATAGGTAGGAACACGATCGGTACGGTTGAGCTACCGTATATCCTTTAGAAGAGAAAGAAGGAAGGAATGAAAGAGAGAGAGAGAGAGAGAGAGAGAGAGAGGGAGAAATTCGAACTGAGGTGATTTCAGCTTTCTAAACCCGATCGCCTCTATCGTACCTTCTATAAAACCCCATTAAGTCGTTATGAGCGTCGTTGTCCGCGTACCGTGCCGTGCCGTATCTCTCGCTTCTTTCTCTCTATACGTTTCATCCCACCCCTTGCAACCCCATCCCCCTCGCTGCGTGGAACACGATCGACGCTATCAACGACGATACCCTCGATTCTCTCCTTCGCGGGACACAATCTTGTCGATCCCGTGCGACGATACTACGAATTGAAAATTTCGCCGATCGTTTTTGCGTCACCGGAAAAACCGATCCTGGTACTCGGCTCGTTTCCCTCGCGAACGTTCCCCGAACTTTAGTAACGGTGATATCTGTTGGCTGCTATAAATGGATATAAAAATCGTGATAGTTTAATCTCGAGAAAAAGAACTCGTTGTTCGGTACTCGTAGTATTTATTTCGTTTTCCGATTGAATATGGCAACGATGCCTTCGATATTAACGATTCTTTCGATTCTTTCGGAATTTTTGTACAAAAAATTAACTTCTTTACCAAATAATGTTGGTAACAACCGATCCAGTTTTTTGCCAACGTCGTTTCACCATTGTGGATTCGATTATATTTGTAACGTTATTTTATGAGGCATGATCCTCGTTTCCCAAATTGTACTATATGATTATTATTTTTTTATTTGATAAAGAGAACGCGGAAATAAAAGAGAAAGAGAGGCAAATAAAGAACAAGAAGTCAGCAGTCGAATTTTTCGTTATTCGACCGCGGCGGATAACCGTGGCACAGCTTAATAATTAAATTTATTACGAATACTGCCAGTGCTACCCGGCGGATGTGGTTTTTGCGCGATGGCTTCCCCGAGCTTGCTGCCGTTGCTTGCCACTGCTCGTCGGAGCTCGCGCTTGAAATATTTTGCAGCTGCAACGTTCAATAATGCCGCCCCCGTTAAATTATCGTATTATATGAGCTCTAGGTGGGTGAGAAATGGAATCGGGAAGGGGGAGATGAGTATAGGGGAGTGGGTTCGCAACGTGAACGAAGAGAGAGAGAGAGAGAGAGAGGGAGAGGGAGATAGAGAGAACTGGACATCCGACCGATTTAACGGACCGTGCGTCATTGTCGCGAAGTCTGCTAACGATTCATTCTCGCGGTCGATAGAAACGACCAAGTTTTTGTGGACAATGCGATACGTTTCTAACGCGAAATTGAAATTCTGCGAGAATAAAATTGAGACTTGCATCATACGCGATAATTTTCATTGCAATATATCAAAGTTTGATTTCAATAATTTCAGCGATCAGTAAAAAATGTTATTATTATAATAAACATAAAGGGAAAAAAAACATAATCGAGAAGCGAACACGCGGAAACATCGGGGGGTACGCGAACATTTTTCCGAGAATTCCCCTGTCTCTCTGTCTGTCTCTCTCTTCGATTTCCTTTGATCTTCACGCATCAGCCCGTCTATTGCATCGACTCATCCTCACCACCACCACCACCAGCACGCACACACATTCATCGGTCTTTCGCAATCGATCCCGACTCTGAAATTCGGGGAAGCGGACGAACTACTGCTTTCAAATTTTCCCTCAAATCTCCTAGTACTCGTTGAATTTTTTATGTAAATGCCAAGCCACGTCCGCCGGTACGTCGCATTTCTCACCGTACACGGACGTACACGCATACATGTAGGTACAAACGTAGAATCATTTCTCGTTCATCGGAGAGACCGAGCGAATTGGATCGATGACCGGCCGTCGCTCGTCATACTTCGAATTTAGCACGAACGAGAAGCGACGTTCGGTGACAGCTGGCGATTAATTTACAGGCTTCCAGCGAGCGGCCGATAAATCGTGTAACCAACTACGAATAATCGGTGCTCGATGACACCTCGTCGAAGCAGTTGCTCGAATGATGCGATAATTGTACGTTCCTCGAAATGATGCTTCCGTTCTCGGTTTTCTTGAAGGGAGATCGAGACACACGCGATACGGGCACGATCGATCGAAAAATGATTGTCCTCCGCGAACGGGTCGCTAATCAAAGTGCTCAATTTGCGGTGCCCGCCTACGCCGAAGGCATATTTGCATAGCTCTCGCATAAATACGGGGTTGGAGGTATATACCAGCGAAAGGGATCTCGACATTTACGACGTACGAGGGCCCTACGCTCGAGTATTATTACTTTACGACGCGTGATCGTGAGCTCGTAAAAAAAGGGGGGGGCGAAGAGAGAGAGAGAGAGAGAGAGAGAAACACGTGTGATTTCGTGTACCTATGGCATTATTCCTCATGCGCGAAAAGAGAACTCGATAAACTCGGATCGTCTTCGTGGCTCGTGGATTTAAGTGCCGACCGAAGTTCGCTTTTCACCCGATATTAATCTCGATATAAAGAACGTGCGAGTTGAGGATCGAGTTGATATGTTGAGTAGCGAGTACCGAGCCTACATTTCGCGCGCTTTTTTCTCCTCCACCTTTTTTTATCCCTTATTTTTTTATGACTTCACGATTACGTACCCACTTTTGTCTCTCGAAGCTTGGTCTACGCGGTCAACCTGGAAGAGCTCAAAACCGATGTTCCTCCGCGTTGAGAAAGAAGAGACATCATTTTATCGCGGACGAAGAAAATACGGCGCCGGCGTCGATTTATTCCTCGCGTCCAATTTTCTTTTGTTTTTTATTTTCATGATTCTCTCATAAAATCATCACGCTTTCGCCGTGACTCGAACGAGCACGTGTACATATAAAATGCGATGAGTCTGTGTCTTGTATGGGTATGTATGTGATCGTGTGTTAATATGTATATAATATATATAATATGTATATATATAATATAACAGTGTCGGATGTCCAGTCACTCGACGTCCATTTTTGCGTGCCTCTCAATCGGCAGAAGATACAGTTTCGTTCGCTGAAGCGTTCCGGAACGTCTGTTGTCTCTCGTTGACGCTTCACGCAAAATCGTGATATATAAACGTCGGTAGTACGGCAGTAACGACGACAACGACGACAAGTTAGCCCGCGAACGCCGGAAATGAAATTTCGTTGCTCTGCGCTCGCGTTCTAAGGAGGTCTCGAGTTCTCGTAGGATATCGTATGTATGTATGTATGTATGTATGTATATATAGTATGTATAAGATCTAACTGCCACGCGACGAGCTTTCACGGAGAGAGAGTTTATTATTCTAACCGTTCCGAACGTTTTTGATTTCTCGCGTGGATTTCGTGAATGGAACACGGTTTACACTCAACTGCAAAAAGGAGACCATCTCGTCTCCATCTTTTGTTGTCCCCTTCGTTCTCCATTTTGGATCTCCTTCTTCTCGTTCCTCACCGAGTAGCTCGCGAGGAGTCTTCTCGTTCGTTGCTTTCCGTTCTTCTCGTGACGAAGATTAATTAGCACCATTCGTGTCGCGTCGGGGCTAGGTAGCACCACCAGAGGCATCACGGTCACCTCAGAAAGGATGACAATGTCGCGAGGATGATCAGGAAGAAGGCCGCCCTCAGACCGGCACTACCACCGTGCTGCATCGCCGCTGGATTCTCGCCTGTAACAATCCCACATTTTTTCTTTCGTTTCTCTCTTTTCTCACCCTGCTCGAACCTTCATCACCGAGATTTTTAGCCCTTAGGAATAATCGAGCGCGAATGATCAAACTTTTCTTTTGCGGAACGAGTTTTAATGGACGATAAGAGATTTCTCAAACTTTTCTTCAACCCCACCAACCCTCGTTCGCTACCACTACCCCAATCGAAGAGATTCCTTTTATTTCTCACGAGGTTCCGAGCGAGTTACAAAGTATCACTATTACTCCATCTTGCGAGAAGAGATCTATGATTGTGTACCGTACGTGTATAGGTGTAGGTATCTACCGGGGACCATATGCGCTAAGGTTACTCTTCGTGAAAACGGTCTAAAACAATATTTCTACTAGGGAAGTTTGGCGAAAGTGCCAAAGTGCGCCAGTGCCACTAGTAGGAGGCGTCGAGTGTCTGTTATTGCGAGAAAACTAGAGGATCGCTCTTTTGTCACGCTACTTGGCGACCTTTCAAATCGATTTATGGATTTGAAGGTTGATATAGAAGCCCAGACTGGTCACTCGCACGATTCTCACTCTTTCTCCGTCTCTCGCTCTCCTACCGTTTTCTCTCCCATTCATACTTCTATTTCTTCCGGGCTTCTTTTCGTCCCGGACGAGAAGATATCTTAGCTGGAATTCGCCTGGACGGATAAATGGAAAGTTAGCCGGATAGTTTATCTCGCCTTTTTCCTCGGAATCATCTCTTACGGTGGACGATCACGACGACACGCGAGATACGATCGACGAAACGACGAGTGAGAGGGAAAAAGACCGAAGATCACACGGAATAACTCGCGGAGATGATTTACAAGGACCTAACGATATTCAAAGCGAAAGAAAAGAAAAGGAAAGCCAAGTTAAGGGGTTGGAAACTAAGTGGGAAGGGAAAAAAGTTCCAAGTCCATAAGAATTAGGTCGGATTAATGTACGGCTTATGATACTTTTACTAATCCCCGATCCTGCCCTCTCCTTATCTTCTCCTGGAGTACTTTTAATTCGATTCACCGTACCTAATTGCGCCTAAGACGATGAAATTAAATTTCGAGTGGAATCACGGCAGAGAACGAGATCTTCGAATACTTTATTAGCGATCTGCGATTACACCGGAGGGACGGGGATAAAGAAAGAACCTAATTTATTGCGCTAAAGTACTAGGCTAAGTATCAGGAATTGAATAGAATAAAATGGTAGAGCCACCTTTCAAGGATTCTTCGAATTAAAATTATCCTTCTTTTCCTTTTATCTATTTCACGAATTTCCCGTAATAATAGGGCGCCGTGATAAAGGTGTCGCGGGATTAATCGATTTGGAAGACGATCCCCCCGGTTAAATCGCAGGGCCATAATGTTGCGGGAAGAAAACAATACCGCCCGCATCCAATCTGTGTACGAGGGGTGGTTTGGCCGATGGAGGCACCGGTGGTGAGCAACAGCAAGCGGTTTAATGGGCCGCAAAACGATTATTGGCTAGAATTAATCTCGGCTGGCCAAGATGTGCCCGCTAAGAGGGGTGGGAGAAGTTTCACCTGATTTTGAACGGCGATACCGATGATTCTCATTGCGACTCTTCCCGGAATTCCTTCGCGGCGAGAACGATGCATAAGACGTACGCCAGCTGGATTCAATTAAAGAGAAGAGAGGGAGAGAGAGAGAGCCGTAAGAAAAATTTACAGTTCTGTTTACGCTACCCTTCGTCACTCTGTAAACCTTTTCCTTTGTACGTGGATTGCTGCTTCCTTAATTGAATAAACCAGCCTCTTTCCTCCCTCCTCTCTCTCTCTCTCTCTCTCTCTCTTTCTCACTTCTTCTTTATCACTTGGTCTTATTGAAAATGCTTTTGTTAATTGAATGGAGAAACGAATTCATTCTCTGTAGGTAACGAACGGCTTTCCTCTTGCTGTCGCGAACACGGTCTGTGGTGGAAAGGGAAATCGGAAATAATTCTTGTGAGAGTATTCTCGGTACTCTTCCTATCTCTCACTCCCCCCTCTCTCTCTCTTTTTAAAGTGTCTTTCTTCTTTCCTCTCACACGCGACAACTAATTAAATAATAATCCTCTCGAAATCCAGGTGGTGTACGTAAGAGGCTACCACCACACTGCAACGAACGATTCGCTCCCATTAGAAGATTTTTCTTTCCCCGATATGGCCGAGGCTACGGCGCGAACTCTTCCCGAGAATTTAACGAGCACTAAAAATAGTCGTTCTCGAGGATTACAAAGCAAGAAATTGCATTCTCTTCGGAAGCGGACTAACTACCGTGAAGGTTGCAAAGGGAGAGATAGATTCGCGTTAAACAAGGCGCGAAGAAGAAGGAGAAGGTAAAGGAACCCTTTTCGACGTGGAAAATGGCCAATTTCTACGGTCGATATTATAATTTGGCAAAGGAATTAAATTTCGGAAAAGAAGAGAAAACATTTCCATTCTCGATACATTCTCTCACTCTTTCTCTATCTTTCGCTCTCTCTCTCTCTCTCTCTCTCTCTCTCTCTCTTTGTTCGAGAAAACAGAAGTCCAAAAGTAACAGGGGAGCCGTCGTTGTCGAGAAGCTAAACAGTTTTATTCGCGATGATAACTAGAAACGCTTCGGGCGGTTGGAGTCATTAGAAGCTCGAGTACCTACCACCCTTGTCTCTTTTCACCCCCTCCCACCACTCAGTTGTCGCGTCTCATCGTCAGCAAAGTTCACGCTCGGTGTTACGGTCGCGACGCGTCGTTGAAATTGACAGTGCTCCGAGGAGAGGAGAGATTATTAAAAGTTGAGGGTAACACGCGCGAATACCAGCACCCTGCACCCCATCTCTCGCGATCTCTAATTGGATAAATTATCAGCGGGACTTGCTCGGGCATGTGATCCCCACGAGTGAACTTCCAGTTGCTCTCTTTTACGCTGAAAGCCGTGAAACAGAATGTACTCTACACTAAAAAAACCAGCTGACTAAATGTGATCATAAAAGAAGTGTTGTTTTCAAGGTCATTTCTTTTAATGAAACGCGTTGCAGCATAAATGAATAAAAAGCAAGTGTTTTTTACGGGACAAAACTCACGGGACTTGGAATTCAGAGCTTTCTCGAGATCGGAAGCGCAATTAACGAAGAATTCGCATGACGAATACGCGACGCGTTTTATATGAGAATTTCTGGCAAGGCAAAACGTCAGGAACGGGAGAGCCACGAAATTTCTATCTTTCGGGCAGAAAGGTCGCGGGAATCGAGCGTTAACTTTATCCAACGTTCTTTGGGCCCTCGCTACGACGACGACTACTAAGACAAGGGCTGGCGCTCGGCCAATGCGAGTAGCACGAGCCACAATCTGGAATGTTTATTGCACGGCTATACGGTATGACTCTTGCTCTCTTTCTTTATCGTGTCCAAAACACGGTAAATTTTCTGTTCCATGATCGGTTTACAGCCATGGATCGCGAACCACCCGAAGAAGCACCGAATCACCGAAAAGTACCTGCGATAAATTGCTGAAGTTGCTGGTGTTATTTAGTGAAATAATGTTCATACAAACGCGTCTTTTTGAAGTCCCTTGCGCTACGGAGAACGCAACGAGTGCAAAACCGTGTTTCATTTTCCGTAAGGAAATAAGAACGAAAATCGGGTGATAGGGGGATAGAGAAAGATCAAAGAACTCATTCGATAATAAAGGTTCCTTTGATGCAACGAGGAAGAAAACCCTGGAATATTCAAACAGATACAGGATAAAGGAAAACGCATGCAACGTGCGTTCGAAAAGGTGCCCTCTCTCAAAGAAAACCTGTAATTCCATTAAAACCCGCGATAAATTAATAATCCCAACGCGAAACCAGCAGCGATTCGTTAAACTATACACCCAGGAGAACGCATGGTATTTTCCAAAGTAGCGGGTTAATTAACTACGGTAATCCCAGAGAAGACATCCGTGTGTATACCTACGCAAATGTCAACAGCGTTATCCAACGTATTGACGATTAGATCCAACGAGTCAGAGACTGGAGCTTTTTCGTGGCAAAAAGAAAGCAAAAAGAACTTGACAAAGGAGTTCAGTTACTCGTAGAAGAAAAAGCCGCATGCGAAATGAGCAGTCGAGCACCCTCGGGAGATTCCTTCTTTTCCTCTTCCGCATATAACACCTTCGCGTGACCCTTTTCCGGTTAAGCACGATTCGCAGCAGTAGAGGAGAGCTTTGCAAACTCCTCACGGTCGTCGTCGTGATCGGTGCGAAGAAAAGACTGCCCAAGAGAACCGTAGAAGGGGTTAAAAAGAGGTGGTGACGATACCACCGATAGGAGGGCAGGATATGGACTACTGGAAGAGCGACTGTGAGATAGGGAAAGAGAAGAGTGAAGGCGAGCTTGTCGTAGTCATCCAGAGCTTGCGGCAAGGATATTAATGGGTCGGGCGTGACACCCCGCGAAATAACCTCCCTAACCTCGCTTCTATGCCAGGACCAACCGCCCATACTCTATAACCGCTCGCTTGCCTCCTCGTAGACGTTAACTGGGCCAAGAACTGCTCATTTTCGAGCACGAGGACTCTTCCTCTTTCTCTCACCGCTTCTTTATCAACCCTTTTCATATCTACCCTTCTCTCTTCTTTCGTTCACTTTCTCTATCTTTTTTTTCCCTACCTTTGGACTTTTACATCTATCTTCCTCTCT
>JAIFRP010000007.1:2499357-2509461 GCA_032403825.1 Odynerus spinipes | reverse complement strand
GAGAGGCGGCTGACGGCTGAAAAGGGTGACGCTCGCTGGGTGGGTCAGGTGCGAGCCAATATGCGGCATCTGGCGTTACATGCTTCAAGCTTCGCATAACAAGCCCGGGACTTGCCCGGTGCTGATGGGAAAAGTTGCAGGCTGCATGCTCCGATGTGTCCTTCTCTTCTCTTCCTTTCCTTTCCTTCCTTCCTTCCTTTCTATGCTTTTTCGACGATTCCTAACAACCATCTTCTTATTCTACTTCCTCCTCTGCGTTACATGCTTTCAAACTACACAGGCAAAGTCTCCGAGGTGGCTATATACATATGTAAGGGTATTCGAGTATTTCTAGTTTCGGTGTTAAAGTGGTGCAGTGACAGGCACAGTGGTTTCACGAATATCTGTGCTTTTCAACACCACATCAATGTTATCTTTGAAATATATTCTCTTTATATATATATATATATTTATTTATTTATTTATATTGAATATTTAGTTAATGTAAAAAGAATTTTTTAATATTCGTATTAATGTACATACATCAGATCATGTTATAAAAGTTTTATCTCCACGATACTCGCATATTATCCGCTTAACATCCATCGGTACTAAAAGAGAGACCTAGAGAGAGAGAGGGGGGGGAAGGCGATTATCCGCAAACAGGTACTCGATTACGCAACAACCATCGACACATGCGCGAACGTTTGATGTTAATAATCGCAGAGATGGTAATCAGCGAAATTCGAGCAAATCTCCGAATTCGACTAGTGCGTATATATTATTTGCCTAGAGATAATACGATCTAACTGTGTGTCGAGGCGATCCTGGAAGCAGCAAGCACGAAACGATTGCGGACGTGAAACTCATTAAAAAGGATATTCGAATTAATTCACGTTAAAGAATATTTGATCGTTGTCAATTTTATAAAGCCAATTTATCTTTATATTCTGGGATCAATCAGCGATTTAAATTTTTTATCGGAGCTTAAGTATTTATTAAAATCCAGTTCAGTTGAAAAAACGCATTGGTTTTTAGAAAACGAAGCAGTAAAATAAATTTTACCGATGAAGGGAATCGATGTTCGAGAAATCACGAGTATCGGGCGTTGCATTATTTGTTGATGCGTTTTCGGAACCGTAGAAAGAGATGAAGAGAAAGAAATAAAAAGCAAGGGTAGAAGGAAGATCACCTTTCGAATACCTAAAACCTACTCACGTGGCACACGCTAAGACCGAATCCTTCTTCGAAACGCGGTATTTTTCAAAGAACGTTATCGATAGTCACCCAACATCCACTCCATCCCCATTTCTTCTTTCTTTTTTTTCCTTTACCACCCTCTCTTCCCCTTTAGCTCGTGGAGCATCGCGTTATCCATAAATCGCGAACCCTCTGGCGACGGATGTTTCCAGCATCCAGATTTCACGGTATACACATGCCTATCTATCCACGGAATCACGTAACGCGTGGAATCGCGTCGAGAGCCGACAAAGGAACTTTTTCTCCCCCTTTACGACGCGACAAGAAACGTCTCTCTCTCTCTCTCTTGCTTTCTCTTTCAGCGGTCGAATACGAATCATACACTCGAGAGAAGCTGCGAAAAACGGCAAAATTTCATTCCGAGTAATTTTTCTTCGGCATCTTCCATTTGTCTTCCTTGGAATAATAAAATATGCGTGTGAGTGTATTCGTATGTGTACGGAGGACCACTCCACACCTATAGATCGAAATTCCGATCGATTTTGTACTCACGGTACACCAACTTTAACGACACACTTCCATAATTCATAAATTTTACGGAACACCGTAAAATCATGCAGGACAGTATAGTTTATCTACAGGAGCTACGAACTTTATTGGTTCTGATCGAGAAAAACGAAGTTACGGTAAACGTTCGTCAATCCAGGAAGTTTAATAACGAAATTGCTCTTCTCGTTTTACCTAGTAGGTAAAACATCGAGGAGATTGGTGATCCTTACGCGTGCTCTGGGAGTTCACCGATGCTCAAGAGACTGTAAACGTTTTCGGGCCTCTCCAAGTTCTACCACGATGGTAATAATCTCGACTGGAATTTATCTAGAAGGTGGCGGAACGCGTTACATAATCTACAGGCGAAGGCTGTCCCGGCTTATTACACAACTCAGTGGCATGCTCAGGGCGATTTCTCCCAAGATACAAATAAGGAAGCAGCTGTGGAGTAGTGCTAAGCTTCTTTGATACGTTATTACACAACGCACTTGGCTTTTCCACTTAAAAGTGAGAGACGAAGAGATAAAGTAGGAGACAAAGGCAGGGAGACATGGAAAAAGCGTAGAAAAAGATTCGATCGTACCATTCGTCCATGCTTCGAGCTTTTACGACCACGAAGTACTGGAACTCTTTTCGAAACGAGGCAGCGCACCGTGCTTTCTTTTCTTCGCGAAAAATAAAGAAATAACACGACGCGCTCTCCTCGATTTTATTTGACGCAACGACGGAAGATCGATGCTTTGAAAGAGAAGGAAACTTTGGCAGAGGATTCTGAACGGAACGACGAGGAACTTTTTCAAAAACACCGTCTTCTTTTCGCTCGCGTTACGTCGAACTCGTGTGATTTCGCTGGTATCGCCAGCTGGTGTCCAAACTGTTTAAACATCGACGAGAGTACCTCTACGTACACGCGTCACTGTAATGGAATTACAGTCTCGCCGAAAAAGAAACGAAATTTCGTTACTTGTTAGTCCTTAATTACAAGATGTTACAGAAATGTATAATTCAGACTTTCGAAAAAGAGAAGAAAACCGGTGCGCGGTTTTACAAAGTAAACGAACACACGTGCGAAATTTACATACGCTCGAGATGAAATATCGCTCGAATAATGCGTCGGTCAGCCTCCATTACGTCGACGACTGGTCCAAACTTTTAACTATATACAACTATGTATGATTAAATGGTGGAAACTTTTCGGAAACGCGAAACGAGCGTACCGGATGCATGGCGGACCTCGGAACACGGGCAAAAAGCGAAAAACCTCTTGGGGAAGTAGTCCCACGAGCTCGGCGGGATCTTTTATCGACCATTGACCGTTTACCTTACCCATAAAACGATATATCGCTTTTGCAGACGTAAATCTCGGCTCTCTCGAGAAAGAACGACGAGGAACACCCGTCGTCGTCGTATGTTCTACCCCTACTCCCACTCCCCGTCCCCCTTGAAATGACGCGCACGTAAAAACTTCGACTCCCAAAAACTTTCGAAGGCGATACGAGCAATGAGACGACGACGAAAAAAAATTAGCTTCATAAAACGAGACAAGGGAGATATGGAGACGAAAAGGTGTGTCATGCCCACGCGAGCAAGGAAAGAGCTAATATCTCGGTTAACAAAGTTCGAAAGAGTAGAAAAACATAGAAAGATGGCGTGAGTGTTGGGAAATTGAAAAGTGATTGATTCTTCCCGCTTCCTAAAGTTTATGCCATTCAAAATTAACATCAACTTCCTTCCAGGCTCTAAAAGGGTCCTGTTAATATTTAACATCAGCAAATTTTAAAAGAAGCTAACCAATTTGCAGTTAATGCAGATATGACTCGGGATAAAGTATCGCTGGTGAATTCCACCATCCGATTCATTCCGTCAACAAGATCCTTCCGCCATTCGTCCTCCTGGCATATCGCAATAAAGGACTGGGAAGTGGCAAGAACTCATCGCGAGCTCTCTCGTTCTTCTTTTTACTTGCGAAGCGACGTAAACAGCGTCGAGCGTGATTAAGTAATCCTCCTCCACCCTTTCCGTCCTCGTTTGCATTCGACGACGCGATCTCACCGGTGAAAGATAGCCTTAAATATTATGCATTTCATCATTAGCAGTTGAGAGTCAACATTTTTACACTGCTCATAAAAACTGCGTAGATAATTACGTCGTGAAGAAGTATATTTATCTGTATAAATATGCCTTTGAAAAAAAAAATATTCAACACGATCCACTTTCAGTTTATAAAAACGCAATCATCCACCTGCATAGGCCTCTCTCTCTCTCTCTCTCTCTCTCTCTCTCTCTTATCCCCATTATTACCCTCTTTGACCTCTCACGTTGCACATTCTGCATCGTATCGCCCTAACCGATCGTTGGGACGAAGTTAACTCGAGTTTGAATTCCAACGGGGATATTGAGTTCTCCGCGCCTAGTGATAAACGCATTAATGAAATTGCGTTAGGTAATAACTCGTAGCAGCCGTAAGGAAGAGGAGTCATTTGCTCGGTACTCCGACGAATCCCTCGGGTATGTTAGAAGAAAAAAAAAATGTCGCGAACGATTCGTCACGCTGAAGGCCAAACCCTTTTTTCTCTCCAAGACAGACCGAACAAGTTAGTGGACATAAAAAGATATAAAATATCGCATTGAAGAGCTTGGGGTCTTAAAAGTGCTATTAATTTACCATACTCTAAGTATACCGTATATAGAACGAAATTTTTATGAAATTGATTACACAATGAAAATATGTAGATTCATAAACATTTACCAGTGTCGTTATCACGTTCCACTCAATATTCCCTACCCCAAACATCCCCCTAAAAGTGTTTTGTCTCCTCATTATACAACCCGTCACGGTTAATTTCGTAGAAGTTCAAGGAATCAAGAGAAGAAGAGGGATGGGGACGTTTGAGTATAGCTCGTTTTCGCATACGCGGCCCATTTCACTAGAGTCACGTAAAAGATGACTGGAGAATAACAGGAGCAGCATGAGGTAGACTCCCCGTTCGAAAGTAAAGTTTCCCAGACGCGTAACAAAACATGAAGTTCATCCAATATTCCGCGACAACGGCGATTACTCCCTCTCAAATATATATGTATACATATTATATATCCTTTTACGGGGAAAGCGAGGGAAGGGGGCTCGTTCAGCTTCCTCGAAAGACGCATCGTCGACATCGTCCTCGTTGTCGCCCCGACGGGCCATTAGATGCAAACCAGACGCGTTCCGAGCTCCTTCTGCATTATTAGCAAGCCGACACTCGAGCTGCGTGAATGCATAATCTCGAGGAACATCGTCGCGCCGTATTCCAAGTATAATGTCTTCTTTGTAAGCCCTCTCTCGCTCTCTCACTCTCTCTCTCTCTCTCTCTCTCTCTCTCTCTCTCTCTCTGTGTGTGTGTCTGCGAGCTCTTGGTCGTTCCCTTCGACCGAAGTAAGTATACACGAGCGGCTAATGAGAACGAACACCTTCGTTTTCCCTCCTCGGAAGAGGAATGTACACATTCACGCATTCTTGATAATCCTGTCGAGTGGGTGCATTAGACTTATTGTAATTTATCTTCCTCAAAAACTTCATAAGTAATATTGTATTTTTCTTTATTTTAAAATTCGTCGTATGTAGATGTAGAAAAGTTATCCTTGAAAAGCTCCCAGCAGAGGGTGCGTAAAAAAGAAATTTTGTTTTATATAAAAAACGTAACCTTGAATCGACAGAAAGGTAAAGAAAAATTCCCTCGGTATGCAAAACGCGATCGCAAACACATTTCGCATTCCTGAGCTTCGTAGTTTCATTTATTTCGCGTTTCTTCGTATCTCTATCCCACCCCCTATCTCTTTCTCGGTCTCTGCAAGCTTTGAAAGTGAGTCTGTTGAAAATATAACTTCGTCGAGTTCACATACCGCGAGATCGGATATATAATACAATATCGGTACAAAAACCAGGAATGTTTACGAGTTCAAATTAGCGAACGGAAAGTATGGCGAAGTAAATGGAGTGGTGGTGGTGGGTTGAGGGCTGGAAGGAAAATAGTCGAGTGAGTGCTGCGAGCATTCCCCGTGCACAACACTTTATGCAAATAGTTCGATAGGCGGCCATCCATTAAATGCCATTTTCACCCTCTCTCACCTCACAAAGACCAAACATATTTCGGTCATAATGGACCACCATTTCTATACATGTATGTATGGAAACCCACACATATATTATATAAATTTGGGGTTTTAATACGCTTAGCACCGTGGCCATCGACGTAACAATATTATTTTACAACCCTTCTACGGGGTGAATGCAAAGAGAGAGAGAGAGAGAGAGAGAGAGAGAGACATTTTTGGTCAGTAGATTGGAGTGCGTTGTACACGTAAGACTAACATCCAGTCCCAAAGGAAATTAGCGCAAACCACCCGTTCCAAACTTTTACAAAGTCCATATCTTTTTTCAGAAAAAGCTCCAAGAAAAATTTGAAAAATCTCCCATTGCTGTGTGTTGTTAAAATCCAGAAGAACAATTTCAATCAAAGATACGGATTCCACACTGCAGTTTAAAATCGCTGATTGACTGACCGGTTTTCGTCTCATTCCGTTAGCAGAACAATGATAGCACCCGCATTGTTCGAGATTCACGAGCACATTTGCTTTCGCGGAATACAAGGTGACGTGTCCAGAATCATGGTATCGAATAAATGACGATCCGGGGTGGCCGTACGCTATATCGGATTCGAAAAAGTCGACATCGAATATACATACGAGTATGTGTACGTGTTTCACGTACGTGTGTGCGTTAGGAGGGTTCAGATGATATTAGGAACCGCTTTGTATGCAGCTCAATGGTTACGCTCGACGACCGCGTGGGGGACATATCGAGAAGCTGGTCCTTTGCACCCTTCCCTACCTTCGCCACTACCACTATCACTCCCCTCTGCACACGAAGCTATCAACGCTGGCAAAAGTGTTCGGGATTCGCGACTTTAAAATTTCCACGTACACGTTTCGGATTACTTTCGAGCTTTCTCGCGGTGGCCGTGCTTTTCCCTTCGCGCACGTGCTACGAGACGGTATTACCACGCCGTTTTTCCGTTCATGATCTGCGTATCACGTTTCGAATCCCATGGTGGTAGTAGCGAAGCTTTAGAACGAGGCGCACGTCGAGAATTCGTAGAGATGGCGACGGTGGGGTGGAGTGCGACGAAAAAATCTCCACGTCGCGGAGAGATCCGGAAAGTTCTTGAACGGCTATGGCTATGGCATTCGGTCCAGGGCAAAAGTTTTTAACGAACGTTACGCGGCGAGTACGTTGCACAAAGGATCCTCTTCCCTACTTTCCAAGTATTTATACGGGAAAGTATTACCGAGCTTAATCCGAAAGCACTCGTATCGACTCGGCGAGCTTGCGTCGAATAGGTACCTGCGGAAATAGTCTAGGGACGGTACACGCTACCTGGGGAATTTCGGAAGAAGGGAGAAAATTCGTTAAGCGTCGCGAAAGAATTAATGACTCGGAACGGCACCCCCTGAAAACGCGATAACTAAATAATAAGTGTATACGTGTGCCTACCAGCACGTTAACACAAAAAAGGATGTAAAAGAAGAGAGCTGGGTCATCGCGAGGTATATAAGCGTACGGACGCCAGCGCGACGGTTCAACGCGATCGTCGGAAGCTGCTGGGACTGGGGGAGCGATAATTAACCTCGAAAATCGCGCGGCAATATAAAACTTCCCCGGCAACGGGTTCGTAATGCCGCCGTATAATTTTCTGGCAGCGAGCTACGGCACGGCTCGTGAAAAAAAAAGAGAGAGGCCAGGACGGGGTCTTCGTGAAATCCAAAAAAAGAGAGAAAGAGAGAGAGAGATAGAAAGAGACAGGGGAAGTGGTCGATATAAAATACCAACACGAACGTAGCGTTCTGTGTAACGGGTAAAAGCGGCTGACCATACACGTCCCTACTACTACTGCGCGTAACAAGTTTTATTTCGCATCCGCCTCTCCGTAAAGAGAGAAGGAGAAAGAGACACACAGAGTACAATGCGAAACGTTTAAAAAGCTAGCAGTTATCTAAACGGCTCAAACAATGGCATATATATATCTCTCTCGGCTGGAGTGCCATTGATTTTTCCTTTTAAAGCTTAGACTCGAGAGATCCATCGAGAGACACGTACACGTCTGTGTATCCTCTCCATGGCATACATGAGAATGTAGTAGTAATGTTCAGCGCTGGACCGGCTAAGGGAAAAGCTTCGGCAATGTATAGGACGGTCGGAGGTATGAAATTAAGAAGAGTAGTAGAAGGAAATGAGAGAGAGAGAGAGAGAGATGGTAGTACCGTGAAAGACACGCGACGATCTCCTTGCCTTTATCCCCCTATCCCATCGAATTGATCTCTCCCTAGAAAAAGAGAGAGATGGAAAGAGACGGAAATAGAAAAGAAAACTTGAGAGTGGACAGAAAACTAAAAAGAAGGGAAAGACCACCGGAGTCTAAAGAAAGAGAGTGAGAGAGAGAGAGAGAGAGAGTATCGTATAAGAAGGTAAAATACAGGAGCTTTATCTGGAAGCAATAAACTCGTCAAGCCACGATATAACCCTCTTTCGGAGTACTTTCTTTCCCTTTGGCTCTCTATTTCTATCTTTTTCCCTTCCCCCTCTCACCCATTCTTTCTTTTGTTCGCATATATACCAGAGAGATGTCCGTAACGGACCGAACTCGGGCCAAACCGGTAGAAGCAGAGTTACCGCCGGTAAAGTCTCGAAGAAATCGCTTCGTTACTTGCCGCTGAAAGCGTAGGAAACACTTGGGGCCTTCGAGTAGAGATCCGGTGGCGCGCCTCGAGGGAGACTGCGCATCGCCACCAACACCAACAACATCGCCTACTACCACACTGCTACTATCGCTACTACCATGACCACCGACATCACCACCACTACTACCGACCGCTATCACCTCATTAAAGCTGCATGAAAAGAGCCGAAGGGTGCGGCTTTGTTGCTGGATACCGTACGGATCGCGACGTTCGTTGCTTAAGCTCTTTCTTATCTCCAACTTTCATCTGGGATAATAACGCGTACATTTTGTATATGTGGATATATATATATTTATATATGCACTTTGACAGGACGATCTCTCTCTTTTTATTTTTTATTATTTTTCGTCACTTTTGTTTTAAGATGTACTTGGAAATTGTATTTAAAAAAAAAAGATTCAAAAAAAGATTCTGATCGATCGAAAGAGCGTTAGTTTCGGTATCTCTTTACGGCCATTGAATTTACGTCGTCTTGGCGTACTCGGAGTAGTTAACTCCCCGGCGACTGACTTTCAGGATAAAATATCATCGGTAAATCGTCGTAGAAAAGCGGAGAAAATGACAATTTCATGGGTGGTAAGATAAACGAAAGAAGATTTTCAAAGAAAGTTACGCTCTACGAAGAAGTTCCTTGCTAAGGAAAGTTATAAGAATATGCTTACTTAATGGAATACGATGCAAATTACTGTTTAAGCATGGCGTACTTATATCGGCCAGTTTTGTGATCTTAAAAGCACCCTGTTTTACGAAGGAAACGTGATTATTCAGTTTTTCCAGTCGTTGCGTCGTTTCGCGAGCGAGTAAATCTGCTTGAACCAAAATTCAACCACCTACGGAACACGGTGAAATGTTGGTACCTTCGTGAGGTGGTATGTTTGTTTAAATAATGAAAAAAAAGGTTGCAGAAACGCGATGCCATGATGGAGTGCAAGCGGCAAGTCACGTGCGCGACACCAGTCCATCTCGGTTACATTTAAAATGTAATTAACGTGGCGAACGCGTCAGAGAACACGCCGCACGCCCGCACAAAAATTCGAATTTCACGCTCTATAATTTCTTTAAAGAGAGACGCCGCCTTTTAAAAATGTAGTTACGTGACCACGAGTAGTAACCACACCCAGGAAGTACACGCTGCTTAAACGATGCCACGAAGTAATAAACTGTACACACATATGTCCGATGACGAACGATTCTTCCGATATTCCTTAAATGAATCGTGTATTAGATCGCGTTCATATCTCTCGCTAATTACATTCCCAATTAGACTACAATTTCATTAGTTACATCGAGTCGAATGAATGCGTTCGGAAGGGCAAGTTACGAAACAATGTAATTGGTTTGGCAAGTTCGGCCGATCGTAAATTAATTACGTCGAGAAAGCAAACGCGTATCCAGAAGCAAACAAGCAAATTTAACAAGGCGCAAATTTAACGAGAAAGAAAAAGAAGAATCGATGAAGTTACTCGTGGAAAATCAAGCGTTTCTCATTGGTACTTCGACAAGTAGAACGACAAAGGCGTGGTACTGCTATCCGCGACGGTTTCTTTAGTGAAAAAAAAAGTGAAAAATCCACTGCGGGTGAGTAAGTATACGTTAGGT
>JAIFRP010000007.1:2488576-2499132 GCA_032403825.1 Odynerus spinipes | reverse complement strand
AGAGAGAGAGAGAGAGAGAGAGAGAGAGAGAGCAAGTACGCAGGTGTGAGATCGTGTACACCTACGGAGGTTTCTAGCTTCCCGTGTATATATGTTTGCGTTTAGGTAACATGCATCCTAGGTAGCTCGGCCCAAGCCCTGTAAAGGGAGCTACCATACTCCATACCGTGCCACTATACAGAGTCTATACTATCTAACCTGCAACTCGCTTTAATTCGCTGACGAAAAACGAACACCAAATTGTTCGTAACTTCCGTTCTCTTTGTTTCCCTCCTAACGAAGCCGCAAAAGAAGAAGAATTGAGCGAAACTCGATGATCCTCGTTACTCGCTAACGTTCGTTACCGTTAAATCGTTAAATAGGGCTGCTACTGTTGCTACAGCTATAAATGGGCTCTAGGAAGCGACGGTTACTTTGCTGCTGCGTTATTCTCGATGACAAATACGCTCGAAGAACAAATATAAATTCTAGACGGATAGAGGAAACAAGAGGAGGAGAGAGAGAGAGAGAGAGAGAGAGAGAGAGTGGAGACGTACGACAGCTAATTACCTACATGTTGTGGAGAACGGCATACAGAGGTGTTTACTCGACGACGACCTACGAGCAGACTCACCCGAGCAGGGAAGTTCAAACAAAAGAGAATTTATATAGATGACCTCACTTGTTCTTATTACGTGGGCCAAACAAACGACTCGCCACGGTAACGTGTTGATATTTAAATGTAATAAACGCGTCCGTCTGATAAACAGCACTCGCACGTATACCCTATGAGTTAGGTGTCCTGTTAGAAGTTGGTACCTCAATTTCGAGACATCGATTTATAATACGGTTAAAAATAAAGATCGGTGAGGCATTCGGCAAATTGGTTATGGTAGGCTAGGTGCCTATTTAACAACGCGAAAGCTTCGTAGATTTGGTATTTGTAGCTGACACATAAAGCGGTAAGCCAGACCAACCCGCGATACCGCGAGAGGCAATGCATTGTTTACGAATTGCATTAACGTCAGACGCAGTGACCTCTTGGTGAAAACAATTAAGATACAAGCGCTGCGAATACTCTCTCTCTCTCTCTCTCTCTCTCTCTCTCTCTCTCTCTCTCTCTCCTTTTAATCTTCCAGCGTCACCATCGCAACCGCGTCTTCCATATTCCTTCACCACAGAATCCTCTCAGCCGTTATAAACCCTCAGTCCTCTCCCACTCGACGAGTAATCTGCACCGCAGACTCCGAACATCGTACGGCGATAGTTCCGATAAAATACGCTTAGGATTATGCGATCTCTCTGTTATCGAGTCCAACAACAGGACCCTGGGCTTTCGAAAGGGAAAGAGAGAGATACAGAGTCGCGATTTACCGTTAGCCAAACGAACACACGAAGAACGAACGACTGGTAAAAGGAGGGGAGGGCGCAATCGAAATAGATTCGAGTAAATCCATGGTATTCGTTCTCCTAATTGTCCCGTGTGCTTTGTTCCACCATTAATGGGTAGCGATAGTCAGACGAAGGACTAATCGTGAGACACTACAACCGATTCCTTTCGTAAAAAAGATTCTTCTCCGGTTTCAAAGATTCCAATACCTCCTCGTTCTGATATCCAGTTTCTAGGACACAAAGCGGTAACAAAATTTCGAGGACGAGCGATTTCCGGTCGCTGCTCGTCCAGAAATTCACTCGCTTTACTTCGACTGTCTCTTTGACGCGGTCAAATTTTACGCTCACCAATGTTCCATCTCCTCCTTCTATGCGCGCCGTCGTCAAAGGCTATTCCTCTCGCTCGCCCAGCTTCCCGACCGTTCTCAAATTATCTTCGATTTCTGAAATCTACCTGGCGCACAAGTTACAAAGATACAATGCGTCATAGTAACACAACAACAAAATAACGAAAGTTGGGATACCAAATACTTCGATAGTTCAACATTAAAACAATTCATTCGTACAAAAATATGATAAAAAAAGACTCGAGAAATAAAAAAATATAAAAAAAACATTAACAATTGGACCACCTCACCCTATCTCCAATGTATCAAAAAAATCTTTGATCGCAAAGGAAGAGGATGAAGCCAGTCCGTGTTTTTTCCTTTTTCGATCACAGTTCCCATCGTAACCGGTACAGTTCTCAATCGGATTACCGCGTATGAAATAATGGACAACGTACTACGAGTATTAATCACATTTAAAGCGGACACGCGTGTCATTGCGTGTAGGTTGCGGCGAGAGTCTGCGGAAGAGGGCTTTTGCGGTCCTTTCAAAATTTATCGTTTGTCGCGCCGAATGGCAATCTCGTGTCCCAAACCGTCGACCCAGCCGGATTTCCCCCACATTGGGATTTTATGTCGAATAAAAAGCATCCGCGAAGATAGCACGTCGCTTTCCCCTCTTCGTCCCTTTCCCCACCCCCCTCTCCTGCCGCACTCATCACCCTCTTCTGTTCCACTTTGCTCGACTCTGCTCTAGCGTACATGCAGTACCTCTTTCGCCATCGAACTTCTCCTTTTTCTCTGTTTCTTACGCCAATCGGAGCAAGAAAATTAGACTAAAATTGTATTAAGAAATTAAAGAACCTTCCCAATGGAATTAATCGAAATTCCCGGCAACAGGATTCTCTTTGTCCCCGAACCTACGGTAACGTGTAGAAAAATAAACGAGAAAAGGCATCTCTCGCGTCAGAATTGAAACTGCATTTCCTTCTACGCGTCTTTTGATGCAAGCTCTCCTCCATTAAAAGTCAAATAAAAGCGGAACGGTAACAAACGAAGTTTTCGACTTTGAAGTTTCGTTATAAACCTGGTCGTGGGAGGGGAAAGGGTGCTCACGGTGGCGCAGTGCCAGTTTCATCGCTTTTTATTCCTTCTTTTCTCATGCCACGCGCCTTTCGTCCTTTTTAATAATCACGCGAAAGGGTAGCTGCAATTTTATTCCACGCGATTACAGTCCCTATCGAGTGAGGCAAATGTTTCGGATATAGGTACGTATCTAAGAACGGTGTTGGAATTCGTTTCTACGAGGACGTTTCCTGGGTTCCGAGTTTCTTTTACTCGCTGAGATGGAAAACGAGCTGAAAGCTACGAAAGTGAACGGTCTGAGGCTGGAAATGAACTAAGGAGGACAAGATACAGCACCGGATAGGGCAGCAACGCGAGAGGAAAGGAAAAAAGGCAGACAGGCGGAGGAGGCATCGACGAGGGACGACGGGTGACATGGGTGGAGGGGTGAAAGAGATCGAAGAGGGCGAAGGAGAAGGAGAGGAAGAAAGAGGGACTCTCGAGTACCGCTTTAAGAGCTTTTAAGCTGGGCGTTAAGCCGGGATTTATTTCTGACCTGTTTACACCGGAAAAACAATTGACTCGCGGAATTCCGTCGCGCGGACCGGTTTGCGGTGTCTACTTCAAACAAAGCAACGCTCGATTCATTTCGTCTGACTAACGATACAGTCGTGGAGAATCGTGAGCAAGAGAGGGGAACAGTTTATTCGCGAGCTAAGTAGATTCCCACAAAGCGGCACGATACTTCACGGAGCGTGCGAATCGTTCGATAAATCTACTTGTGAATTTTCGTTACGAGCTAGTTTAAGAAAAAAAAAAAGTGCACGATTTCAGATCTCGTAGAGAACAATCTATTAAGTAGTCAAATATTTATGCCCATACAAATTGCCCTATGTAAAGAACGTTTCATGGCCGGTTTAATAACGCACGATTAGCGTGGTTAATGGCCGATGGTGGGTAGGGGGTGAAATTAAAACGCGAAACTTTGAAGGCCCGACAAAATTTCGTTATCGTTTATAGGACTTCGCGCTCGTCAAATTTTCATACGTACACACACGCGCGCGCGCACGCACAAACAAATGTCGTCGTTAGCCGCACAGCGATCATTATACCACGTCGACGGTTTAACGCGAATAATCGTCCACGAAAATTCAGGTGCAATTTAATTTTCCCCTCATTGTCCGGCACGGCCATTCTAAATTCCATTAGCGCTTTGAATTATTACGTAACGGCGCGTCATGTTACGGAAACGGGAATTTTGCGAAATCGACGGCTCGATAACAGATCGTTGTAAGGGTAATAATTTATCCTGGAACCCCTCGCCCCTTCGTTGGACCATTTTCGTTCAGGACGGAAAGGGAAACGCGGAAATTCACGTACGTTCGTGCAGTGGGCAATAAAAATAGTTTTCGATGCGAAGTTAGCCGAATTTTCGAGTCGAACGGATTAACAGACGCTAACGAATCAGGTATTGGTATGTAAATCTAGTCTATTTTACATCCAGAACGAAGGAACGAACCAAAATTTCCTCGCTTTAGCCGTGGAAGCCAAATGACGACAGAGAGTAAGAGAGAGAGATTATGTTCTCTCCTCTAATCTCCTAAACTCGTGGTTGCTTAATCTCACGGCTGACAGCCCCTTAGCATCTATAAATTCAAACTACCATAAAACTTGTCTCTATCTTAATCGCGTGACAATAACGTCGCCAAGTTCCTTGTAATTGTCGTTGTAACGCCATAACTGCTTCAAAGCTAGTGCATAGTAACGAAAGGGTCTGTTAATGAAACCAAGCGTGTTTTAATGCTTCAACGAGTTACCAAACTCGTAATTTGTTAGCGATATTCAAATATGTGTACCTACAAAGCTCACATAGACTATGTTTGCCAATGAACCTATTCGACGCTCACAGAGCGAATAATTTTAGGTTATACAATTTTCGTTACACAATCAATCGCTATGAGCAAGCCCCTCATCGAGAGAAGAAAAATTTCGCGTTACACTTTATCGCCGCTGCGTCCGGCTCAACTTTAGCACGAATGCGCGAGAAAGGTTGGAAGGTAGTAGGAGAAGGTAAAGTTGGAGGTAGGAGTAAAATAAATCGCTCGGTGGCAATCCAGGAAGGTCTGAATTACGAGCTCCGTTCTAAATTACGAGTTTGGATCGTTCCTTCCCCCCGCCGTACGATGGTCGAAGGTGATTCGTAAAAATCACGGGGAGTAACGCGTTCGCGTTCCTATTAGTGCTCGATGGAGTAGGATATCTCTCTTTGCCGGTGGTTTCGACGCTCCAGCCCTCCTCCGCCTCCGTCCATTGGAGGACGGACACGACGGACGGTTAACGGTATTTATTGGAAAGCGCGCTAGAGGCTAGCGGCTTTCGGAGGTAGAACAAGCTTTTTTTCACGGCGCGAATCGGACCTGTGAGAAGCACGAAGTACGCTCGCGTCGCTTTAATTTATACGAAACGTTGCACCAGGTTGAACGGCTGGACCAGCACCCAGCCGCGTCGTTCGTCTCCGAATGCCGTAAATCCCTCTTTGGTCGTACCTGCCTCACGGATTTGCAACGGATCCG
This sequence comes from Odynerus spinipes, assembly GCA_032403825.1. Lineage (NCBI taxonomy): Eukaryota > Metazoa > Arthropoda > Insecta > Hymenoptera > Vespidae > Odynerus > Odynerus spinipes. The sequence continues at coordinate 2,493,797 of JAIFRP010000007.1, read as the reverse complement.
CTATAGGACGTTTACCGTAGGACGGGCTGGAAGGGTTGAAGGGTTAGGGTTGAACGAGCGGTTGTCCGATAGAAGAGAAACGTTTGTCTCCTTACTCTAAATCCATCCGGTTCCTCGGGCGAGCAAAAAAGATAACTGAGAAATCGAAGAAACGAGACTACACCTTTTCTCGATCCTTTGCTAACAGAAATTAGGGCAGTAGAAACAATAAGGAAACTGCAGACTATAAGACTACCGTTTTTGGTTAGCGAACTTGAGAATGCAGCCAGTACGAAGTTATACGCAATTGTTGGCTCCTTTTACGCCGGATGCATGTGACTCCGGAGCGCAACACGACCGTAAGAAATACGTAATAATGGTGGTAGCAGAGCGCGCGCGAGCTCTATGGCCACGTAAATAATTCGACGGGCTTGAAGGGAACCGTTAATTTCTCACTCGCGGTTACCCGCGAGGCACGAAGGTAATAACTACCGCGAAAATAGTATAAGAGAGAGAGAGAGAGAGAGAGAGAGAAAGAGGGGTTGGTTTGCGATAGGAGGAGGACGCAAGGTACCGGTGCCACTGACGTAAGAAGCGCTCTCGAAACTCGACGAAGGCGATGCTGACGAAAAGAAAGAAAGGAAAAAAGAAAAGAGAGAGAGAGAGAGAGAGAAAGAGAGAGGAGAAAAGGAACCGTATAAACGGTGGTGCCAGCCTGCAGGCTGGCGAGTGACAGTAAGCCGTGGAAGAAGTGAAAACTAATTAGCCCGCGAGACTCCACTCGGTGCTCGGCTAAAAAAGGAGCCACTGCGCGCGCGCGCGCATACCCGATCTCTACGGTATGCTGCTTTCGACTAGCAGCTTGCCTGAACACCGAAGAGTAGGGAAAACGCGTTTCCTTCTTCTCCTCTCGTTTACGTAAAGAAGGAGTTTAAGTCTCACTCGTCCTCTAGGTCGAATCTTTACCCCACCTCTCACCCCCGTTCTCGCCGCTTTTATTCGCGAGTCATTCTACTTGCGTTCTCTCGACTCTGGCTCAATCGCCAAGTGGAAGATCCAAACGTGTGCCTTCGCTACGATCCAAGCACTACCCCTTCGAAGATGAAGAAAGCCGCGTGTTAACGTGAAAGAGGAGCATTATATAGAAGAGAGAGAGAGAGAGAGAGAGAGAGAGAGAGAGAGAAGAGATACTGCAAAAAGCGTCAAGGAGCAACGAGAGCTATGCGAAAAAGAAGATTCCCGGTTATACTCCACGAGTACGAGGACACGAATAGTAGCAAAGTTTGCGTAAAGGGGTTTAGGTAAATTGAAAATGGAATTAAATTCTCCGAATGCCGCTCGAAAGGATACACACGATGTCTTCCCTGGAAAGAAAATCATTCCTTTCTTTTCGTCCACTTTATCTTTTCCTTTTGAAACATCGGTCTTTTTACGCGAATATCTTCGGAGAAAATTCCTCAAATGAAAGGAGACACAAATTCGTGTTTGATGGACGCAAGCTTTCGATCCTTGACATTCCAACGTCTTAGGTGAGCGTTTGTTTGCAAACTGAATGATCGATTCGATTGGATTTCCCGTATTTGATTAAGAATACTGTTCGGTGCAGTTTATAGTGAGCGAGTGAGTGAGTGAAAGAGAGAGAAAGAGAGATAGAGAGGGGAGAGAGAGAGAGAAGGATAAAACGAACCTTGGCTTTTACGGGAAGCTGGATAAAGGACGATTAATATCTGCCAACTTTCACGGCGTTCTACGGTACAACGAACTAAGGAGCGAGTGTCGGCTTGCAGGAGTATCGATAGGGACAAAGTGCGAGCGTCTTCTCCAGGAACCCAGCCATTCTCCTTCTCGTCTCTCCCACTCCTCCCCACTCACTCCTCCGCCCCTCCGCGCCACTCTCCTCTTTTCTCGACCGTTCGCCGTCGAAGCAAAGACGAATGGGACAAAAAGAGCCGTCGCCGGCAGCATCGCCGTTTCCTCGAATCGGATATTCAATTCCAGTTTCCGACTTCGTCATCTTGTTTGCAGCAGCCCCGACGACGACTACGACGACTAGAACGATGCGAGGGAAGCCTTTATAAAGGAACCGTGAAGTTATAGCCATTAATGACACCCTCTCTCCCCTTATCCCATTGTCTCACCCTTCTCGGTGACGCCCGTTGAGTGATTCTCGTCTGATCAAGCGTTTATCCTATCTACTTGCTGAGTGGTATCGATGATCATTTCTATCGACGGCTATTGTATAAGGTGATTATATAAATAGGAGGTAAGGAGTAATAGGAAATATTGTAGGATATTTTTTTTTAATTATTGCAATAAAATGAGATTCTTATACTTTTCCTAATATCACCGAGATATCGAAGGAATGTTCTTCCAATACTCCTCCGCGTAATGATCTTCTCGAAGAAGTCATACCTTTACGACCAACGAGATCGAAGAAGTTTCATTCCAGGTAAAGTTGGAACGTTCAAAGTCGAAAAGCTGCTAGATCGTATGAGCGATAATGAGTTCGGCGTATCGATTCTAGTCGAATATAAGTAGAACCGGATTAGAGCGGATGGTTGGTCGAGGAGTTTTAAAAAGGGTCGATACCAAGGCAGTGCCAAAGTCAGAGGAACTCTAAAGAAAGAGTGAACGAGAGAGAGAAAGAGAGAGAGAGAGAATATTTGCGATACCGTCGAAAGGCACTTCGCGCGAAAATACTGCTAATTACGTTGGAGCTTGGCCAAAGCGTTCGGCAGCATCGTTGCTCGAAAATATTTTCGAATCGTTTCTGCGTGAGTGCCACCGTAGAACTGTCGCCATTGAGAAAGTCTCTCATGATAATAGACGTTAAATTGCCCCGGTGTCTTTGAAATGTCATATCCACGAAAATTCGAATTACCTCTCTGTCTCTTTCACTCTCAATTCAGCGTTAATTTGCATCGCAGCTCGCGTGTAACCCCATGCAATGCAAACTCTCTCCCTCTCTTCTCTCTCCCTCTCTCTTTCTCTCATTGATATAATTTCAATTTATATCGTTACGTCGTTATATCGGATTAACCAGCCCGGACGATATCGCATAAAAGCGACGATCTGCAAATAATTAAAACGGATGAAGGTACAGCCCCTTTCTTCGGAAAAGATAAACCAATCCGATTTCGCGAAGCTATCGCTTTTGCGCTATCAATGGCGGGCTTTCACGTGGCCGGCCACGCAAAAAGCTAGCGGACACGTTTGCACATGTAAACTCGTAAAATGACGCGCGATACCGAATAAATCCATTTTGCATAGAATCGATGATACGCGCTGCTGATGACACGAGAATCTATCTTGTAATATGCGCAAACATGGCAAATGCTATTTCGAAAAGGGAAAATGGGAAAGTCGTTAAATCACTTCGCTTCGTCGTTGAAGGCTTCTCTGTACCGTTAGGTAACGTTATCTCACGCAAGAGAGTGTAAGACGATGCTTTGACCATTATTTCATAACGAGTAGGTACTCCGTCTGCACAAAGTTAGGCTACTAACTTATTTAGTCTTCATAGACACGCGCAGCTTTTTACTAGAGCGTATGAACATCCTTTTCGAAGTGGAGTATCCATATTTCACATAGGAAATCACTTAACGCGCTTTCCGAGTTTATTTCTGCTCACGTTTGGACCCCTCGATGGATGGTAACGTTAGTGGCATCGGAAAAAAAAGGAAATTGAATTTAAAAGCTCGTGGAACGTCCAGCAAATATCTGCCAAGGAAAAACTGAATACACAGGTACATGCCGCAAGGGAAATAAATCAAAATAAAAGAGACTAACAAAGAAATTAGACATAATGAAATTTTCAAGAATGGAAACAAAAGGATTTAAAAAGAAAGATGGAAACAGAACTCGGCCACCGACTTCCGCTTTGCGCGATGGTCTAAAACAATCGGCGGGCTTTCGATTGCCGGCTATTAAATTTCGACCTCATTAACGGGTCATTGTGCGCGCGGGACGAGCTGCTGGCAACCGTTCGAGCTCCGCACTCGCAGTAAAAATGTAAAACAGGACGCGCGACGCACGAGTTCCGAATTACTCCGAACGAGAAGAGTAGTAACCCCGGCGAGCCAAGCGAGCTGCTCGATCCTCATAAATAACAGCAACCCCACTTTTCTCCTTCTATCGCTATTTTCCAAAACGCTTGGGGAGGCCATCGAGCAGCCGTACAATTTATTCGTACATTAGGAGGGACAATAAAGAGAGAACGCGAACACAGAGTGTCCGATTTTAATCCATGAACCACAGGATTGTTCGGCACAGCTCGCTCATGCTACCAGAAAATAAATGAATATTTCTCTAAGATGTACAATGTTTCCTTTTCTCTTATCGAACAACGATGTTTCTTCGATCCAGCAAATTTTAATAACTCTTCTATCTCCCGCCGCAACGTTCCGGTGAAAGAGGACAGCGTGAGAAAATGGCGGACAGTGTGACGTTTTGAAATNNNAAAAAAAAAAAAAAAAAAAGAAAAACGTCAGAGAGAAGTAGAGAAGGAAAAGGCTCGAACGTTTCCCCCTTGTTCTCGTTGAAATATTTGCCGGCAGTGAGCACGGCGCGGCGTGTGCAGCCGATAAAACAAAATCCGATTTAAATGCTTTGTTTTCGTCACGCTTTTTTTTCCCACTGGCAGTACGCGTACCTGCGATCGTGCCTGCGTCCTAATTGATTTGCGGAGTAATGGATCAAGCGGTGCAGCGCGTCCGAAGCCTAGAAAGAGAGAAAGAGAGAAAGAAGAGGTTGGGGACGGGGTGGTATCGAAGTCGAGGCTAGCAGCAGCAACGAACGTACGAACGATCCACCAGAGCGAGGGCCAATAACACGCCGGTTTTGCGTTCGGCTTCGCGCCCGAACGCACAAACGCACGGAACGATATGGGACGGCTACGAACACGTAGAGACACACGCGAGTCACTTCCAAAAATTGAGAGAGAGAGAGAGAGGAAGAGAGAGAGAAACTTTCGCGGTGAACGATACGTACGATTTTCCGGAGTACTTCTATCATCCTCTCAATATTTCGTTTACAAAATGACCGAAAGAGATAGATAGAGATAGAGTCATATCTAGTCAAATGTACAACATATATCAAGCTTGATTCGATTGAACCTACCAACCGGCAGCTTGACAAAAATAAAAAAAATAGTTCCGTTGATCGTTCACATCGGTCTACAGCTCTTCCTTTAACGAACTCCAAATAATCCGTCATCGTTCTCTCTCTCTCTCTTTTTTTTTTT
>JAIFRP010000007.1:2448496-2460978 GCA_032403825.1 Odynerus spinipes | reverse complement strand
GAGAGAGAGAGAGGAGAGAAGCCGTAGGTGTACGTGTCAGCCTGGTAGACGGACAGCGAGCAAATACCTCGCGGATGTACGTGCTGCACCGTTGGAGGAAGATCTTGATCCAGCTGCTCGTTCTAGCAACGGAGAAGGGTAAGCGAGGACGCCCTCGCACGTACTCCGCCTATGCATATGCATGGGCTCACCTATGCACGTTACTAGAGAGAGAAAGATAGAGCGAGAGAGAAAGAAAGGGAGAGAGGGTCTCTCTCGCTCTATATATGCATATATGTATGTATAACTCTCTTTCCCCTGGACAGGCTAGACGATAAGTCATTGTCATTTCAACCGCAACCTTTCTCTCTATTAACTTCAAGCTGAAAGTTAGTTTTTGAGAAATGCATTAAAAAAGCAATTGCTCCTAGAAGATTCCAATTCGATAAAGTTTATCTTTCTTTCTCTCACTCTCTCCTTCCCTCCCTTCCACTTGGTATTCACGATACCTTAAAGAAGGCGAGTACCTCGTCGAAATTCGTCGAGTAGAAACGCGTCGTTGCTTCTAAATAATCCAATCCATTTGGCACGTAAGCTCGGTGGTAATAGCCGCTCGAGTGAGAATGATAAAGCAAGCGAGAGAAGGAGAACGAGAAGGATGAGACAGAGGAAGAGGAAGAAGGAGACGGGGTAAGAAGAAGCGTCGAGACGCAGATGCGAACGAGCGACGCCGGTGGAAGTGTACGGCGACGTTTCGAAGCGAGCGAGAAGTGGAGATGGAGGCTCGGAATGGCTGCGTTCCATCTTACGTCGCCGGAGACAATATTGCTCGAAGACACTTTAAAAGTTCGATAATAGGAGCTACACCAGCCTCTCGTGGAATCCCACCATCCCCTCTTCATCTTTTTCTCTCGAAAGAAAAGAGAGAGAGAGAGAGAGAGAGAGAAGAGCCCGCTCGTTTAAATCCACACGTTTCTTTTCTTTCACTAAAGCTGCCAAATCGGTGGTCTAACCTAAGCACGCGCATGTTTCTTAAAAATGACTACCAACCCAAGGGCGGCCGATCGATCGCAGCCGTTGACGCTGGAGAATCGGCCGCATGCCGGATTTATTCGTCCTTAAGGGAAGTCTTTATCGGGTGCGATCAAATTTGAGCCAGGTGTCTGTGTGAAAGAGCGAAAGAGAGAGAAATAGAAGGGGAAGGGGAAGTAACTCTTTACGATATCACTTTGATTCCTCCGTAAAACTCGATTCGTTCCTCCTACCCACTTCCTTCGCCCACAAACACACACGCCTTTCTCAATCCCTCTGGGAATCAAGGACGCGTCCGTAGAAGATAGAAGGAGACAGAGAGAGGACTGAAATTTATGAGGCAAAGCTTAACGAATCCACCCACCCTCTAAGCGAAAAATCTCAACGAGTAGATGGTGTAACGCGTTTCACGCGTTAAAGAGACGGGTCAAAGACCTCGTAAAAAAAAAGAGAGAGGAAAAGAGACAGAAGGATGCTGGCAGCATCCCATCACTCTGGCAAACCCCTCAACTTTGTAGGATCGTTACGATATGCTTCTCTTTCTCTCCTTCTCTCTCTCTCTCTTTCTTTCGTGATCGATCAACGAGCTAGAGGGACAGGGGGGTGAAAGGAAGACGATCCTCAATCACCGATTACTAATCGCTTTCTTGCAAACCGAGCCGAGCATTTTTCAGCATAATTCCAATTTCACTGGCGAGCGAGCGTGACGACCGATGAAAAATCGCATACCGAACGGATAAGACGCGTTACGAGGAGGACGAGGACGAGAGGATCTCACCAAGTTGAGAACTCGAGCCGAAATATAATTTAGCCTAGTCAGCTTAAAATGGACAAAAGAGAGATAGAGTATACGGTCCAGCAGATTTCTCCTCGAACCCAAACGGATTTGAATATCCAACTGAATTAAGACTGGCTCACGGGCCATTAAGTCAAACGAAAGGGGTTGGAAACTTTTCTGCTTCTCTCGCTCGGTTAAAAAAAAAGGCAAGCACGCGCGATAAATTACGGAGACGTACTCACTCTCTCTATCTCAAATTTACCATCTTCCCGGGAGCTTGACCTCTCTTTGAAGATAAAGAGCTACCAAGAATATCTAAACGTGTTCTACATTTCTTTTCCATCATATTTTTTTCGAAAAATCCAAAAATCGATGAAGGTCCTACGGCTCGAGGGAGATAAATCGCGCGAGTCCTTCGAGATTTTTATCCGAAGACGGGAATCCTTTAAAACGTCTAGTTCAGTCTTCCCTAAGCCACAAAAGAATGACCCAAGAAATATCAAATCCCTCGGAACGAGAGGAAGTAAAAATTTCGTTTGATCCCAGCTAACCGATCGAAAATGGCGCTGGGTGTGTAAACGCCCCGCTTCGAAAAATATAAAATCACCCGAACAAATCATCCCTCCGAACATGAAATGACGCGAAATCGAGGGAATCAATCGACGCGGGAGACATCAAAGCTCGTAACGAATTTGCAGTGATCTCGAGCTTTTACTCGGCTCTAACGCGCAAGTTGTATTTTTAATCGCTCGGTCGCTGGGTGAACGAGCAAATAGGTAATTTATCACGCCATCCAATCGGCACTTTTCTCGCGTTCGGTGCGGCACGTCCACTGCGAACTTCGGGAATCGTCGTCGACAATACCGGATTAACGGGCATCAATTTTACACGGGAAACAACCAACACTCCGGCGATTCCAGTTTCGTTCGTTTTAAATCTCACTTTTTCTCTCTGCTCATCCAACTATTCGTCTATCCGGCTGTCCCTCTCCCGTCTCCGATTTCTTGACTCGAATTTCCTTTCGATCGATCGATCGAGCCGCAGGGAGTCCGACCCTTCGTCCAGCTCTTTCCGAAAAACACACAGTCACCGTAATTAACCTTCCATATTTGCACACCAAATTCAAGCGAATGGGAACGAACTCGACGAAGGGAGGTAGGGTGAGGATGCGTTTCCACGAATATGCAAACAGACGCGACCCGTGTAAATGTTAATAGGGGAGACGATTATCCAACTCGGTCAAATAATTCTGGATAATTTAATAGAGACCATCACCGAAACTCGTACGCTCGACGAGATCTCCATCGGCATCCAGTATTGTGTCTGATCTCAGCGATACGAGAGACGCAAAAACTTTTTGATTAACGACGAAAAAACAATCTAGTCCTTCTCCCATGTTATTCCGAAAATCTTCGCGCTCCGATAAGTACGAGCCGAACTTGAACGCGGCTGATGCATAGATACCTACCCGTATAACGGTAGAAGCGATCGCGAGGAATAGGAGAAAACGAGACTCGGCCGTTCGTTCCATTCGTCAAAGATAAACGCGGCCGGGATACGCGGTGGAACGGATACGTCGTTGATTTTACGTGTCTCGCTAGCCAAGCATGATCTAAACTGGGGAATCTTTGCACAAAGAAGGAAAAATAAAGGAATACTCGATCCCGATGTGTGCTATACTTGTAAAGGGAAACGAGATAGGGAGAAGGGAATGTCAGGTTCAGTCTCTATCGATCGCGAGAAAAATTACGAAAAAAAATCTACGAGACTCACCGTTTCGTCGGCTAAACGTTCAAAAGTTAGACCCCCCAAGCATGAAAAGCTTCCTTCCGCTGTGATGGCAACACGTACGAGTAAAAAACACAAAACGTTAGCGAAGAATCTTTCTGCTTTTCTAGCGTTGCTCTTATTATACTGAATTTCTGTGACGGAAGGCGTATTAATAATGAATATGTTACGCGTATATCTAAACGCATCGCTAGTGACGTATTGCCACTCCGATACTCCCATGTATCTCTCTCTCTCTCTCTCTCTCTCTCTCTCGTTCGCTCTCTCGCTCCTTCTCTATTTTCCGTATACGCACGTATGTACACGTATCCACGTATGTACGTGCTCGCTTTTACAAAAATATTGGATGCTCTTCCACGTGCTCACTGCACTTATCGAAACAAAGCCTCCAAGCGAAACGTGTTCGACAGTTTCGAGAAATATCGCGACTATGGTACAACGCTCGAGTCCTACATATACGCTTCTATATACATACATACATAAATACATGTATACGCGGTCGAATACATTCGCGATGTATGACGAATAGTTTCGCTACGGAAACGGCTGACCATCGCTGCATTCCTCTACTGATAAATAAGTGAATAAATTCCGGCTTCGGACAAGTTCGCTCTTTGCCTCTGCTCATCGGTGTCTTTGACTTCCTCGTTGAAAACTTTCGTCCATATGTTTATCTATTAGGCTTCCCTGATCGTGTTCAAGAAAAAACATAAACCCGTTAATCAAAAAATTGTATTGTAACTTGAATAATGGAAACGTTCATGTTTAACCTGAAAAAATGATGCAGATCTTTCTGATCTTGAAGTCCTTCGAAAATATCTTTAAAACAGTGAGCGAGAATATTGAAATGATCGCGGCAGCAAGGAATTCACGAAGTCCTTAAGACGATAAGACGATAAGACGAAAGTTCGAATACTCTGGTAATCCTTGTGCACGACTCGCGTACGTACACGTCGAATCACATGTATCTCGCGATCCCGCTGGCTCTCATGCATTTATTTATGGAAAATTTCGAAATGTCGCTTGAACTAGATGTACCCTGACTTGTAGGAATTGTGCCAGTTAGCGTCGCGACATCGCGTATCCGTGATGAGGACCGTTGCGAATTTACATTCGCAACTTTTGTAGTTTAACGCTAGATATTCGTAAATGTTCTCTTTCGTATCTACATACGTGTATATACAGGATGGGAACGGTCTTCGTGAAAAACTCTCTAAGACTCTTTTTTAAATCATACAAAAGAGAGATATTTAGGCATTCCAATTTATGTTCCACATCCTGTATATATTGTATATATAGATCTCGTACACGAAGAAACTCTCGATAGAGAGAATTCTCCACACATGGTGGTACACCGCGACGTTGTTACATCCCACCGGTGGTACTTCCCTAGTTTCCCTACAATTCGATCATCCTCTCTCGAGAAATTTTCCAACATCTAAATATTTCATTAAGACGTTGCTACTTCACCGGCTGCAGCCCCATTCCATCGTTGTATCTAACATTCGCTCGAAGGAGACGGGAGCCTTTTGTCGAAACGTTTCGTGAGAGATTTGCCAACCATTCGGAAAAATCTTTCCAACTTGTCAACATTTCAATAAACAGAAACTCGTGATACATTAATGTAACAATAAATCTTCGGATTAACTTTATATTACGTTAATCATTGAAAAATTAAATGAAAATCTCACATAAATTCCTGGTCGACACAATTTAGGTATAATCCTTCGAATTTCAGTTTCCACGGGAAATCATACGACGGCCATTCGTGTCTTTAAATTCCTGAGGATCACCGCGATGGCAGACGACGTAGGGATAGCTCGTAAGAGAGAGAGAGAGAGAGAGAGAGAGAGAGAGAGAGAGAGAAAGAGGGTGAGGAGAGCGAGAGAGCCAGGACCTGAGAGAGGACGATCAGAGTCCCGAATACAAGCGGATAGTTCTCTAATTGTGTAATCCAGATGATAACGCAGATTAAGTTCGTCGTCGAAATACCAGGAGTTAATCGTATTCACGGGATACACGGTACTTCCCTCGAAGCGTATAATTATCGCAGCCACGCGTTCGCCATCGAGTTTCGGCCAGCTCTCGGTTGTGCACCTCCGAGGCACGTAACCCAACAATATCAAATTTTCTCGTTTCTCAGGGTCCATCGCGAAAATATATTCCTGCTCATTTGCCTCTTATTACTTTTTTAATTTTGCTTTGTCTTGTATGTTTATACGTGGAATAACATGCGTCGTCGTTGTGCACCAGTCCCACAAATTTTCAGGGACCCACCCTAACCTCGTTTAAATCCCAGTCATAAGAAAACGTTCCTCAGCATCGTTTAGAAATCAGAAACTCTTCTTGGACGATAACCAACAAGGAACAACGACGACGATTATTATTACAAGATAAACTCCGTCATTTGACACGGTTCGAACGACCTGCAGAACGCATTTTCGACAATTTGAAAACACTAGGAAGGTCAACAGCAATAACAGAAGCAGCGGCATCGAAAGCAACGCGTTGCCTCGAAAGCTCACTGCCCATCAATCGAATTATCAATCAGCCGCCTCTGGCGGCGATTGTTAATTAACAATAACAAGGCAAGCCAATTAGAGTTTGCATCGGGGAGTAACGCACTGGACTACTCGCTCTAGCTATCTCTATCTATCTTCTCTATGTATCTATGTATCTATCTATCTATCTATCTCTATTCTCTACCGGATCGACCATCGGAGAAAACGCTTTCGGTTCGCGCAAAATGATCAACCCTCGATGCATTCGCGCCCGCCCCGAAACGAAGATTATCGCGTGCGAAGCTGCTGGAACAAAGAGAAAATAGAAAATAGAGAGAGAGAGAGAGGGCATAGTAAAAAAAAACAAGATGCGCATCCCGTCGAATCGATCGAATAATTAACGAAGCACGCGAACAGAGAGAACACCAGTTTTGTCTTTTAATTTTCCAGCGTGTTTGCCGATGTTTTTCCCCTCGAATTTACTGCGTTTCTCTCTCGTTCTTCCATTTTTTCCAAAGCCGAACAGCGAATGTAGGGTAAAATCGGGAACGCACGCGTTCGTCTTCGGAATGCGCGTGGATGTGCTTTATGCGAGTTATTATCGCACAATGTATAACCAGCGGACCATGCGGATCGCAATTAGGAACCTTCCGTTAGCCGTGTGCTTCTCGTTAATCATCCATCTCGTTTTCTCTTCCTTCTGAAATCTGTATACGCGTGGGAAAGAGAAAACAGGATCAACGATGCATACGCTAACGGAATATCTACCTACGGTCGTTGTTGCTGATAACAACGTACGTTGAAAACGGCGATCCTTAAAACTACGAAAGCGATTATGCGAATAGAGCTCCGTAAGCTGTTTGTCTGCTTAACGTATGAAAGTTCGAAACTAACGAGCAGAAAGAATCTTCCTAATAAGTATAAAATAAGGAACTCGTCTTCTCGTCATCGTATCGGACATCGTGATACCGTTGTTATTTGTGTTAAGTAGGTTCGGAGATACTGCAATAGATCAAAGCTTCCTACAAGGACCAAAGCACGGAGTACACAACTTTTGAGAGTAGGGAGTCTCGGGAGATCGTAAAAAAAAAAAGAGAGATATCATAAAGAAATTCGCCATAAAAGTTTTCTTATCTCAACAAAATATTTGGGTAGACCACGTTCGACCAAGTTTCCGTATTAACTTTGCGCGGAGCTTCGCAAATCCCGCGTGGTTCGTATTCTCCATTTGGAAAAGATCGATTAACCTGACCTGTAATACGTAATAATAATAAGAAAGAAACAAAAAAAACAAAAAAAAAGAAAAAACGTCGATATCTCGACCAATCCCATGCATATTTATATCCTTCGTCTTTCTCTCAAATTTTCTTCACGGATAGCCTCTATTCGTACTCGTAAGCATCCTTATAGAAGTAAAATCGTATAAGGAGCCTCGTGTCCCGTCCTCGCAAACTCGTCGAACTTCCATTCGATTTAGCTCGTAACGTCTGCAGTGTATCGATATAGCCAAAAGTTCGGTTCGAAAGGCACGTAGCCGGAAAACGAAGGTAAGTTTCTCTCGTAGAAGGTTGGCCCTTCTCCCCCCTCTACCTTCCGGCGACTTTCGTCCCTCTAGTTTTAGCGTTTTCGCTTCTTGCCGCTTCGGCTTGGAACCTTCCCCCCCCCCTCTCCCTCGTACACGTACACGCATACGTATGTACGGTCTGCGTTATCGAAACTCCTGGTGAACTCGAATCTAAATTTCGACGTGGGAGGAGAATCGCGAGCACGAAAGCAACGCCGCTTGCCGTTTTAATGGGCGTTCAGATTAATAATGACGCTGGTACAAGCACTTTCTAACTTCACCGCATACTGCGCGTCGATGAGAGCGCGCGAGTACCGCGAGAAGGAGCTCCAGCTGGATACCCACGTACCTATATACATCTACATACGTATGTGAACGTGCGTTTATGTATTGGGGCGTTACTGCGGCTTGGTACGTTCTCCGGGCTAACCATCTCTACACAGGATCTCGAAATAGCGCGATTTTATCGTACACGCATCCACGCCCCCTGGCAACTATTCTCCTCCACCTACTCCCTCTCTTTCTTCAGGAATTAACGCGATTCCGCGATAACTACGTTATAAGCGTGCCTTATCGAAAACCGCTATCCACGATAAAGTTTCCTAACTTTTCAATCTATTTCTCATCTATAATTTCAATCGTCTTCTTTTCTCGATGATGATACACCAAGTGGAAACTGTGCGGAGGATAAAATGATTTTATAATACAGAAATCTCTAAAATTTCATTTCTATCGGTAATCGATCATCTAAACCCACGTAAACACATCTTCGATCGTATAACGTAGAAACACACACACGCTGGCGAAGCTTTATCGTTAATGTTTAATTATTCGAGAACGTGCCTTCCTATCTATCTACCTACAAATCGAGATTTACGTCCAATGATTGCTGATTCGTACTCTGCATTCTGCATGCTCTATGACTGAGTAATGATCGCCGATTCGAGCGGTCGTTCTCGATGGAAATTAATCCGCGCGAACAAAGCCGCGGAGTGCGAACCGTCAACGCGCGTTCCTGGATACGATAACGAACGCTAAGTAAACGGCACTCGTTCGGCGCCACGAAATGATGACGATATTTCATTACTCGTGAAACTCGGTGTCCTATATTTTCAGTTAAATAAATTAAACCGATATCGTGTAAAAAGAAAAATGAGTTTAAACGATTATATGTTTAAGAGCATCCTATAATTCAAATAAAAATTCAGATAAAATTATAATAATGGTACCGTGTCAAAAGAAAAATGATTTGGAACGGTTATAAGTATGCTTAAGTATACGTCCTATAATTCAAAGCAAAATTCAGATAAAATTATAATAATAGTATTCGTGTTCCATAAACGAGGATAAAATTGTCGAAGGAATTTCGTGCTTGCTTACAACAATTTCGAGCATCCTGACATTGACGAGCTCGTTCCTTGAGAAACCGAGATGCATCATCCGCCGTTTCAACACGATATCGTGAGAGTCTCGATCGTCGTCGCGCGAATAGCCTAGCAAGAGTGAATTTATTCTGGCGATAACGACGAGACGGCTCGTTTACACAGCGCCACGCGGCATAATCTAATGCGACTGTACGTAGTCACAGTAGCTGAGAGGAAGGATGAGGAAGAAGGAAGAGAAGCGAAGGTTGCTCCTTACTCTCTCTCGAGAAATTTCATTGTCTCCTAAGAGATAATGTCCTCTCCCCGTTTGCAACCCCCCCCCACCCCACCACTTCACTCTACCCCTCTCAGCGCCTTTTCGTCCACGCCAGTCGGGATACGCTGTCCTCAGCAGCGTGTCTGGGAGAGGCGTCATAATTCGTTGATATAATTCAAGCAAGCTGCTTCGATCCATTCTATGAATTCCTTTTGTTCATTCTTGGACACCCCACACCCCCAACTTTATCACCCTTAAGCGTTTCTTAAACTCGGACGAGTCTTAGAAGATGCCTCCGAGCGTCTTAAAAAAAAAAAGAAGAAGAAGGAAGAGGAATATAAAAAAGATAGGCGTCCCTTTTCAAGCAAGCTTTTATAATTTTCCTGAACAAGCTCGCGCGGAAAAGAAAGCTCTAAATCGCTCGGAATTAATGGCTTCCAAACTGAATCCGCGTCGTACTCTTGCCTTGTAGCTTGCGAGAAGGAAAGAAGAGGAAAAGGCGAAATTGGCGAGTTGAACGAGGTAAAAGAAGGGAAGGGGGATGGGTAAAAGGCCGATAGGCGATTATTTATTACGACATCTCACCCCTCTAATTACTTTGATTTATTGTCGCCATGCTGTTTCCGCGAAACGGTCCTAACCTTTGCGATGTCGATCCTTGTATCCGTCGTGTTCCTTAATCTCCGAGGGAAAAAGCTTTTTCTTCGTTCCGTGATTGGGATATTAATTTTGCTCAAAGCCACGCACCCCTTCGATCGGTTCGAGTACCTACTTTAATATTCCAAGTGTACCGGTTAAAGTGTAATTGAATATTGAATAAAAGGCGTATAAATGCGTATAATAGCGATTTATGCATAACTGTTATGCATATTTTCATTTATCAACTTTTCATTCTTTATGCTCGTTATTTTTATAACGAAATTCCGGTACGCATTAGTTCCTCATTCGGACGATTACTTTGTCCGAAACAGAAGGAGAAAAAGGAATGAAAATAAAATAATAGCCTGCATTTAGTAGGAAATGACGTAAACTACGTATTTAAGTACTTAACGGCTCGAATGGAACGCGTTAACGAAAGGGAACTGAAATTGTTCGTAAATATATAAAACGAGAACGGCCCAGTTCGCGATCGTTCGAGTAATAAACGCTTTCATGCAATGTTTGCGAGTGCCGTGATTTATTCTCGCTCGGAGGTAAGTACGTAGGTATGCGAGAAGGAAAGAGATTCAACAGGGGTAAAAGAGCAAAGCTGCCACTCGCCACCGTAGCGTGAACATCAGGTAAGCACGAGCTGGTGCTTTCTATTCCCTTACGTGGGAATAGATTCGGTACGAAGTGAGGTAACGTTCACCTGCCGATACAATCTCGTAGGGTAAGCTCTTTGCGATAACAAATCACCACCATCGCTATACACCACAGAAAAAAAGTGAATTAAAAATTGCCTGTATAAATAAAAAGTATCGATTAAATAGATAAATAATATAAATTAAATAAATTAAAAATTGTCCGCATAAATGAAAATTCATGGATGATCAGAGTTGGAGTGCTCGAGCTTTTTATTCCTCCTGTAAATTATTCTGATAAATCGTGCGACAATAAGCAAAATATACAAATGACATCTTCGATATGCGATATTCTATTAATAGTAGCACAAGGCGCAGCTTTACGTAAAATGATATTTATTAAATCTAAACGTACTTCTATTATATTAAAAAGCTAAGAGGTCTGGATACCGAAAAAGCTCGAGCTCCTTCACGAAATTTAAGTTCCTAACAATTTGAACGGTTGCCAGGTATAAAGCCTTCTCTCTCTCTCTCTCTCTCTCCCCACCCTCTCTCGCTCTCTCTCACTCTTTTTTAGAAATTATTTGCTAAGTTTCCTTAGCGAGAGCTCTATCTGCCGCGTAGCAGCTCGTTTTGCCGTGGAGGACAGCCAGGGTGGCAGACGATGGAGCACGTTCGAAGGAAAAAGGGAAAAGGTCCGTGTGCCCTTCTTCCTCCATTTTTGTACCGCCTTAACGCCGTGACATAAACTTTAACTCCGGTCAAACGGCCGAGAAAACGGAAACTAACCGAGCCATTTCTCCTCTCTCTCTCTCACACACACACACACGTACACACTTTTTCACTCTTTTACTCTTTCTCTTTCCTTCTTTCTCTCTCTTCTTCAACAACGACACAGTAGTACGGCTTAACGACAAAAGTTTATGCCGCACTACCCAGACGCGTAAATTACGACGCAGTTATATCTTCGTCGAGAAGTCCCGACGGCACGACCAACGTGCTCACGTGCGCGCACGCGCGCGCGTTAAATCCACGTGGCACGGTCGTAAAATCGAAACGGTGGAGTGAACGATCGGATGGACACTACGATCGAAATGTCGGGAAAAGGAGAAGATTCCTCGTTCAGCTGGAGAACCGTGAATATTTCCAGCCATTTCGAAAATCGTATAGGGATATAAAAAATCGAAAAAAAAAGGTACGGGAGAAATATTGGAGTGGATTGGATTATTCTGAAATACGACGGGCGATAACGGGAAATACGAATTTTTCGCTCCTATTTTAAAACATGACGTCAAAAATAAGAATTAAAAATTTTCTCAAATCACAAAACCGTTTTTTATCTTGATCTATCGTCTCCAATCGATCGAGTCGATAAAAAATGAAAAACTAGAAGAAAAAGTAAAGAGAAGAGAGAAAAGAAAAACATAGCGGGGATGGTTCGCTCTCGTCGTTAACGAACGTATATGTTCGCCCCTCTCAAAGGAAATCATTAAACGCGATCTCTCCCCCTCTCTCTCTCGCTCTTAGAGAACCCAAGTAAAACGAGGTTATGCATTTTCGAGGAAAACTGTAGTCTATGGCTCGACCCGGATTCGATAGAAGAGAGACAGAGATAAGAAGGGAGAGTAAGATAGAGTGAGAGACCAAGTGGGATATGACGATGGCCGATCGTCGACGTTGTAGCTCTCTGCTGTTACCTCGTGCATCCTATTCCCGACATGGTTATGTCGCTTGGCTATACGGCTCCTAGGGCTTACGTAAGAATTGGAAACTCCTCTCGAATATATTCGAACCTTTACGCAACATTCCACCCGTCTTTCTTTCTCTCTATTTTTCTCTTTCCCCAGCCGCCTCCTTCTCCATCTTGAACTCCACTTTTCAAGAACAATCGTGTCGCTCGTCAACTAAAAAAAAAA
>JAIFRP010000007.1:2416377-2427095 GCA_032403825.1 Odynerus spinipes | reverse complement strand
CACTCCTTCTCTTTAATCGAGATACGATCGCACGAAAAATAGAGGAGAATTTCTAAACACACATAAGTATAATATACCACTGGAGTTATACGAGCCGTACGATGATCCTCGTCGAAATCAGCGTGGAACGAAAAGCGTGTAGCGCGTAACGCGAGAAGACTCGAAATTCGAGCGATAAAAGCGTTAATGGCCAAGTCGACCCTTTTCTTTCGCATCGAGGATGCCAATCGATCGAGTGTTTTTCTTCCTCTTCTTGCCGAAAGAGAATTGGGTATTTGTCTCGGCGCGATCGTATTATTTCTTCGCGTTGGAACGGGAGAATAGAATTTTACGTCGTCTCGAAAGGATCGACGCTGGCCGTAATCGATATTCATCGTCCTCTTCCTCCTTTTCTCTCTGTCCTTCTTTCTGCCTTCGGTTTCATCGTTCCACTTCGTAATGTAAGGGCCGTCTGGAGTCTAAAAGTACGGTTGGACCAAGCGCGGCTTGTCGCTCGGCGTCGAATTTATGGATCCTGTCGGAGCTCCTACAATTTATGGGAATCCAATGCCTTAATTGGAAAATTATAGGACAATGTCTGGCCGTCGAGAGAGAACGGGAGAGACCGTCGTTCGGTATCCGCGGCTCGTTATTCAGCACGTATAATCTCGCTCCTTCGGGAGCTGATCTCCTGACCGCATCGAAAGATATTTTTCATCGTAGATACATACAAGTAGAGAAACTACAATACGTCGGCACTGAAATTCGCCTGGATGCGCGAGAGTAGATATACCTAGGCAACGATTGCGCGGCTGAAATATCGCCGATAGCAACGTCTACCTTTCTTGCTCCGTTGCATGTTCAAAATCTGTGTACTTGTGCTCGTACGTACGTGTGTTGCGTATATACATACATTGTTCATGAAAACCCAAGTTACCTAACAAAAGGGACCGGTGCTTACCTTGAGAGTTTGCGGTGCACAGGAAGTGTACCTGGTGAACCAAAATGGAGGCCACCACGGCCGAAAGACGACTCAACATCGTAGCCGATCCTCAACTCATCTCTAGTACCAAAGTCGTCGCACGTCCGCGTTCCTGCTGCCTCTGAAATCCCAAAATGAAAGATACCTTGTTATTTGGGATAAGAAGAATCAGCGAAACGAGGAAAAGGTGAGGGATCGAAAGGAGCTTGGGATCGTTTTATGCTCGATGAAGTGCGAAACTATAGCTCGCCCCCTAGTCATTAATTAAACTCAGCCTCGTAGGACGTGAAACGATCGTGGCAGATGGCATCGATTTCCCGAGGCCTGAACGACACCCGTAACTTGGTTCGACTCGACTTAATCGAGTTCACGGGGACATAGAAAAAGAGAGAGAGAGAGAGAGAGAGACTCCTTGAACGGAGATCAATGCGATGTGGTTTCGACGTTTGTCTTAGAAAAAGTTACCCTCCGCTCTTATGCGTAGGATTAACAAGCCACGCTCGAAAGAGACAGGAAAAAAAGGGTCGATAAAACGTTTTCCACGCTTTAAAACTGCTTCTCGATGACGAGACTCGTAGACGACGGCGCCGGGAATAATAAATCCAAGTTAGGAACTCGGCGTTGTCGAAGACAGCCGATTCTACGGGAACGGCTTCTCTGGAAACACAGAAGGTATTGTCAGGAACAGTTAAGCGAGTTCGTCTCGAGAAAAGTCGATGCGCAAAACGAATGACTCGACTTTACCCTCTTTCTCTCTTTCTGGGTGCTGGGATAATATTGTGGTTGCCGTGACGTTAGCTTCTTAATGGATAGTTTTTATTATTACACGCCTTTTAGTTTATTTTAACAAATAATCTTATTCTATTCGTATTGCCTTTCCTATATGTACGTCTTCTCTATATTTATCTGACCCAAGAAAAGTTAATTTATTATTGCAACGATTATTTGTTAATTTTGACCGACGATTTAGCCTTGGGCTGATCTCTATCTACCTCTCTAGAATTTATCGAGTTTGCGATGTCACCAGTCGTGGGTTACAATCGAGAAGAGACGACAGCAAGAAATCAGCTGGCCGGCACCAAGTCAAATAGAAGATTGTTACCGCGAAATTTCACGTGATTCGATTTGAACGGAAGTCGGAGCTAGGACGGCGGTACCCTTCGTCGTTCGTCCGCTTCGTTGGGAACGTTTAGATGCTCTAACGAATCAATCGTCGACCCGATCGATCGAACGGTTACATCCCTGAATTCGCCTCAGACCCTCGACCTAGAACTTCTCGCCGTTGTTCGGTGCGAACGACCTAACTGGACTAGTTTCTCTGTCTCTCGCTTTCGATGAGAATCAAGAAGATGTCCTTCGAAGAAATAAGCCGCGAAAAGGCAACCAAGCCCCTCTGTAGTCAGCGTAGCCCACGGCAATGCTCGTCGTCGTTTAGCCGGGAACTTTCAAATAATCCTACTGTCTCCTACAGGTGTTCCGTAACGAGTTGCGGTCGTACGCGCGAAAGCACTTCCCTTTCTCCCTTTAACGTTGTCGTTTTCACCCATCGTCCGCTATCCGACCGTTTCACCGCTGGGTCCACGAAGAATGGAGGCGTCTGCTGGACGCGAAAAAGAGAGAGAGAGAGAGAGAGAGAGAAGGGAAAAAATAATGGCGAAGCGAGCTGACCACGTAACATCGTTACGAAGGATTACCCGCAGTCCCGTCCACCTGACAACAGGATTTGCTCGTGCGAATAAACAATGAACGATGGGATATGCCTGTTAGCAGCATGAACGACGTCTACGGTGCTATAAATTTATTTCTTTGACGTATTTTTTCTAGCACCGCTCCAGGCACCTATCCGTCCACGCCCATTGTTTAAAAATTATCCCACTCGTGTTATCGATTTCATCCAGCCCCACACTAAACGATACTTTTCTTTTCTAGCGCTCTCTCTCTCTCTCTCTCTCTCTCTCTTCGCGTTCATCGCTATCCACTTTCGCGAACGTTTTATAGGATCGAGCTAATCCGTATTAATCTTCCCTGGAGATTCGTGGGAATCCAGCAAGCAAATATGAACGTGAACGAAGCCGGGAGAGTATGCCGCCAGCATTCCTGAGTCTTGATACCTCCGCGATTCGATCTCTCTATTGATCGCGAGAAATCGTAAGCGAAACTCGTTTTTCATTACTCACAAGGCTGGAGGAGAAAGAGAATCCTCTAATTCCTCGTATGCACGATGGTTTACAGGCAACCGACGCGATTAATAACTTCCAGCTCGAAAGCCCACGGCTAATAGTGGCCGCTCCGTCGAATCCACCGAGGTTTATTGAGCAAATATCGGCCAAAGCCACGATCGCGGAAGCCACCCTTCCTGAAAATCGATCGACACTAAGCACAGTAGGCCTAGCTGCTTAAACTATCTTGATAATTAATACATATACAATACTTTGTACACTAATCAGTATAGTCTACTAATTCGTAGAATTTGTTTAACGATGCCTAGGTATTCATTGTTACAGACTACAAAAAAGTGTATATAATTTTAATCGTGTAACGCGTTATACAAAAAATAATAAAATTATTTCGAATTACATCGTAAAATCAACCGATTGCAATAGGACAGTTCCAATGAGGCAAGAAAAATTTAATTGTGAACGATAAAACGAACGATTCGTCGTCGCTTAGTTAGTTTATCGAAGCGTAGTAACAGCTGATACTAAAAAAAGTATCCATGAGTGAGAGAAAGAGAGAAAGGGAAAGGGAAGTACGAACGAAGCTCTAAATTCCCTTACGAGAAGGGTAATAACTCAGGACCATAAAACACGAACGTTACCTCTCTTTCTCTCATCCGTTTTCCACCCTTCCTTTCTCTCTCTCTCTCTTTCTCTCTCCTTCGAGCGAGCGACCAATAAAATGACATTTCGCAAACAAGCGTAACCAAAGCCCCACCCAACAGTGGAACTTAACGACGGAATTCAAGGAATGGGGCGAAATTGCGAAAATTTCCAAGAAGAAAAAAGGGCTCCTACATCTTTCCCTTTACTTCTTTTTTGTTGGAATTAAAAAGAGAATAGGGTACAAGGTACCAAGAATCCATGCCTCCTTTGTAGGATTAAACCGGGTGATTGCCAAAGTAAAAAAGTAGAAAGGGAAAGAAATAATCGATATAAAAAGTGCCTTAGGCAAATTAACTTTAGCCCAAATTGAGCAGGTTGCTTTTGTTCCAGCCATAATCAGGCCATGTTCTACAATCCTCGTTGGATTCACAAAGTATTCGCATACATACATAGATACATATACATACATATGTACTCAGTGACAATTCGTTCGAAGGAAACCAAACAATCGTTATCTTCGTTTCTAATGCATAAGCCGAATCGCGTTTCATGCTTTTTGAAGAGTGGCACACACATAGGACTCGTTTGTTCCAGATACAATATTTGTCCCGCATAAACCCTGAAAGAACAAACATTTTACAGCCGCGAGAGATCGCGGGACCACCGAATTAAGTACCGTAGAAGCTGAAGCATTAAGGGATGAAAAACGAGAGGTGGTCTATTCTTTTCTGAAAGAGTTGACTCCTCTTTCTGTCTCGCTCCCTCTCTCGGGGCCATTGTAAATCTTTCACGAGGCTTCCTTTTCACGTAAAAACGCACAAAGACTCGTATATTTTCCATCGTACGAGCTCGCAAATCCCTTCGTAACGCTTTCGGCTCCTCGTTGATCAATCGATCGAGCCTCGATCGAAAAGGGTAGAGAGAGAAAGGAAGAAAGAGAGAGAGAGAGAGAGAGAAGAGAAAAAATGCGGCCACGGATCGTCCCGCTGGAGGACAAAGCGATAATGTTTCGAGGGTCCACGGAACGTCGTGCTTCGTCCATTTTCCGGGCGATCCCGTGACAGAAAGCACGGAATTGACGCGACCACCCCCTGGTACAAGCCTCGACAACCCCCCTCCTCTCTACAGTACTACCCCTTTCGTAACACAACGGTTTCAACGTTCTACGCGTCGTAATTTGCTCGGCCGATCGATCTCTTTCTCTTTCGATGCTAACTCCAAACGTGTTTCACTCTCTCTCTATCTCACTCGCTCTCGCTCTCTTGTTCGATCGATCGATCTAGTGCATGGGCTATCGAATGGGCGGGCGCGACATTAGTTATCGGTAACAAGCGCGACGAACAAGTACGTTACAACGTAACCGGAGCGTGTTCTACACAACCATAAAGTACATGCCGTTGCTCTCTCTCTCTCTCTCTCACACACGCACACACACACATACTCTCTTGTACATTTGCTCATCCTGTACTCTTACTCACCCTATCGCACTCTTCTCTCGATGCAGGGCGATATCTCGAAGCCACCGATTCGTACGAACTCGTCCGAACTGCCCCAACGAACTTTATCAGCCGACCAACGCGAATGAATTCGTTT
Source organism: Odynerus spinipes (assembly GCA_032403825.1). Lineage (NCBI taxonomy): Eukaryota > Metazoa > Arthropoda > Insecta > Hymenoptera > Vespidae > Odynerus > Odynerus spinipes. The sequence goes on along the minus strand of JAIFRP010000007.1, from coordinate 2,421,719 downwards.
CCTTCCCCCTCACTCCACCTCTCTTCTTCCGGGTGCTCGCATTCGTGTTAAACGGGAAGCTACTACTGATAACGGACTCGTTTATGAACAGGGAGCAATTCGGTTTTCTTTTCTACTGCGAATTGCTGAAAAGTAGTGTGAGAAATATCGAAACGAGATGGAGGATAGTTAAGAAAATTGCGTTGCGATGTTATGGGGGCTACGGAAAAAATTAATGCACATCAAAACTCGATGCCACGACGTAATCTAATTTTGTGAAAAGTTAAAGATACTCTTTCCGGAGTCTTTAAGAGTAACTATCGAGGGGGATGTAAAAAGAAAAAGAAACAAAAACAGGGGGGGACGCTGAACAAACTCGGCTAATTTCAAAGTGTCAAAAATAAATAAAGTGTAGAGGAAAGTAGTAGGGGTGATGTTGGGGTGGGAGTGAAAAGGAAGAAACGAGTAAGCCAAGTCTCCGAGTTCTTCTCTCGCGGCAAGAAAAAAACGCGGAGACAGAGAAAAAGAAACATGGGATGAAAAAGTAAAGGATTTACGAGAAAGTTTCGCGCCTCCCTCGTACCTACGCCATTTTCAAAGCACCGTCAGCTCGCGAACTCTCTTGGCCATTCCCGCGCGGCACTTTCTCTTTTTCGCTAGCTCACCTAATGAGACGTAATCCGACGTAGGAATACAGGATTACGTGGGTACGCGAGCGCGATAAATTTTCATTTTTCTCTCGCAACCTCCGACTCGTCAAAACGGATGCGAGCACACTCGTATTTACGCGCTACCTATGTATTTATATGTATACGCGTCTGTGTACGTGCAATTGCACGCACCCGCATACTGGACATGTATGCAAACACATTTTCATTAAACGCGAAACCTACGCGCGTTCCGCTCCGAACTCACCGCACGCTAACGAGCTCTCTCTCTCTCTCTCTCTCTTTCTCTTTCTGTTCACCCTTCAACACTCATCTGGTCCAGCATTTCGTCTATGATCGATACCTATCGCTCGCATAGCTCTCATCGAGCCTACCACAAGCGTTTGCCCGCTTTTACGTTTACGTCACCAGCTCGAATAATCGAGTACCCGTTGCCACTGGTATTCCACTACTCCTCGCAATTCCTTTTGCTCCGATTCCCTATCCTTTTCTCGCCCTCTTCAATTTGTTGCACATTGATTTTCGCTTCGTGATACGAAACGATAGTCGCGAAACGCTTCGGACAAATGTTCTTTTACGGTTCCAGATTTATATCAAATTTCTCGATTATTTCACTCCATCGTTCGAAATGATCGAACGGTCCTCAAAGGATAGCGATCGCAGTGGACGAAAAGAAGCAGATTGTACGTGACCACGGAGATACGCTCGAGCCACGACAGGATTCTCTCTACTGCAAAGCCGCGCTGCTCGCTGTAATCGTAAAGGTCATGCGAGATGAGCACGCAGAACGATCCCCGTCCAGCGTGGAGAACGGCGAGATGCGGCAATGAAACGATCGTAGCTATTCGAAGGGAAAATACCGGAACGAGGATGAACATGCTCTGCGTCGTCTCGCGTCAACGTCCCTGGACCAAATTGGATACATTCGAATTGGGAAAGAAAGTGGTAACTTTGCTGCGATCAATGAATTCGATCTAAGATTCTCCAATCTCCAATAAAAAGAAACGGACTACAACGTTCAAAGTATTTCGATAAATTTCCGAAAGACTAAACACAAGAATCTTACGAGCAAGCAAACAACCAAAATTGATTACCCAGTGATGGAAAGTAACGATAACAACCAAGTCCAATAAAATTAACAGTCCAATCAATCTCGTGATCCTAAACCCCCTCCCTAAACACCCCCTCTACTCTGGCAGCTCAAGCCGAGAAAGGAGACTATGAGAAAACACCCAACTCCAATAACACACGAATCTCACGAACCATGGAATTGTTAATCCTCCACAAGCAGATTCTCCTTCTTGCTTGGCTGATACGAACAGCAGCGACAGTACGAACGACTCAACGTCGATGTGTTAACGGACGTAATAACGATAATCGTTTCGGTAATGTCCGCGATATTGTTCTCGGAACGTCGCTTACCGATTGGCCTGCAGCTAAAGTATTTCGACGTTCGAATGATCTTCTCTCTCTTGTCGTAGATGCAACCAAGCGAGAAACAGCTCTAACGAGACTACCTGGGAGAGATGGAGAGAAGGGGAGAGAGAGAGAGAGAGAGAGAGAGAAAGAGGACGAGACAGAAACAGAGAGAGGGAGAGATTCAAGCTGGCGCATCTGACGCACTAGCAGCTAGTAGCAGCAGTAACAGCGAGGATTGGCGTCAGGGAGGCGAAGGTACACGCGCCGTTGAACGGCACGTCGCAAGCTACTCCCTTCGCGCGATCGGACTCACGTAACCGTACGTGTTGTACGAGGACTGTGTAGCGACGCGTTGTCCCCGTTAAGCGGCAGCCCGTATCGATCAATCCGAGTTCCCGAACACGTGCGATCGACGCGCGCCTTGTCTCGGAGCCCACCCTTTAACCCTATCCCAGGGTTAGCAAGGCTCCGACGTTTCAAAGAGGGACATTTTTTGCGTCGTTTCTGCCCGAGGAAAAATAGAACCTAGCTTTTCCCTACATCAGAGTTTATTAGAGTATACGGTATAGGTTATTGGATGCTAAGCTATTTTTCATCTTATGATAACAAGGAGATATATGGGGGAGAATCCTTGAGAAGTTCTTTAGATGAGAAACGAAAAGTTTTCCATAATAATTAAAATTGTATTAGTATTATGTTTGTATAAATGTTTACCGGCTATGGTCATCGGCAAATTCATTGAGATGTTAATAAGATATCGCATATCATTTCAAATTAATTATCTGAATCTAAAGTATGCCGCACTGATGGCCATACAGCGATATATATTTAACGGAAAATTTAAATAAATTAAATTATTATTAAGTCACGCTCCGGTTCATTTTCTACCATCGCAACTATCCCGTTATGTTTCAATCTTTCCGCGGCATTAGTTCTAGGTTATAAACTGGTAATGAAGATAATTAATTAAAGAGAGACCTACATACGGTTAAATTAGACTCGACGGCTGAAATTATTGGTTGTCCACGATGTGACCCATTATCGCTAAAAAATCGGCGACATCGATACTTATTTTTGGCATTAAAATTTTTAACGAAATAAATTTGGGTCATCGGGGAGAGCAAAATTTTTTACAAATAAATAAAAAAGAAACACGTATCGCGTCGTACCGTAAACGATGTGTATTCGATACACAAAACAACCTAAATCTACTTCTTCTCTCTCGCGTGTACATTTGCTTTAGACCTAATAACGAAAATAACCAATTAAATGTCAATGAAATAGCCGATGAATGCAACGAGTGTTTACAGAACGTAGGTACCTGTAAATGGACGCGTCTCATTTATACGAGATGAAATCGATTCCACGAGTGGTTAATGGCTATTGAGAAAAGTTGATCGGGTAGGATGGATAGTCGTTTAAAACAATCGTTCAAAGCCGACGTAACTATGAATGCTCGGTCCACGCGTATAATCGTTATACTAGATCGTCTATTGTACTACTATGTTTGGTGTTTAATGATTCAGCGGCTTTTACGTTGCATACATATGTTGACTCTTCTAACGCTGATTGTTATAATCCATATTGTAAAAGGGGATGAAAATTGACAGAGAGAGAGAGAGAGAGAGAGAGAGCAATTTCGAATCAATGAAAATTCATTTAATAACTACCACAATTCACGAATCATGTTTAACAAATTATTTAACAAAATTTCTAAAATCTTGTACTATATCATAATTCATATAACAATTATTTAATTTAAAAAAAAACACCCAATCATCTACCCACGAAATCCCCATTCATTCCAAGAGCAAATATCACGCTGATACCGATCGATAAGACAAAATTCGTGTCGCGTACGTGCGAGATACCAGGAGGTCAAGAGGTAGTCACGAACCGTTGAGATGCGATCGTGGTTAGAAGAAAGGAAAGATCAGAGGAAATCGTTGTCCGTTCGAACCGTTTCCCCCCTTTCCAGTAGAAAATGGGCGTATTTTCTCAGGGTAATTGTATCCAGGCACTTTCCATTATCACTTTATCTTCGCATCTCCAGCAACCTTTGGCTTTTCGCTATGTAGTCAGACTATCAAACGAGGAACAAGTATCTACGATCTCTTTGTATCGACTCGTTATGCGTCCTCGTTGTCCTCGTTTCGAACGACGGCACACGTAGTACGCTCGAACCCACGTAGAGAAAGAGATAGAGAGAGAGAGAGAGAGAGAGAGAGAGAGAGAGAGGGTTGTGTAGCTGGGGAGAGGGGAGGCTTGGGAAAGGGACACACAGAGAGAGTGGAGAGGGTGGAACACAGCGGGTAGGTACTTGTCAGATATACAAGCTGATATCGGCCGTTCGAATACTCGTTACAACGACGGATAACGAAAAGCTGGTCGAACGCGTGGGCGGTTCTCGAAGCCCCCGTTCGAGAAAAGAGCAAGATCGTTCGAACGATGGAAACGATCGGACGAAACGAGGGGAGGAACGTAGTTGATAATGGTGGAAGAAGAACAGAGAGAAAGAGAGAGAGAGAGAGCTAAACTGGACAAACAACCCCGCCATTTTCCTACAGAAATACAGACCAGCTCGAATCACAAGGGAGGAGGCTACTACTAGGACAGGAAGAAAACAAGTCTCCCGGAGCCGGTCTGCTCGTTCGCTCCTAATCACTGCTTACCTGGTGGTTTACTTAATCGAATCGTCTCGATTCTCGAAACAACTCGACGGTAACAATCTACTCGATCTTCGGACCGTTAATTAAAAGCTGTTCAATCGTCGGAAGCTAATCGGGAATTAAGCTTAATTTAAACGTTTATATACAATATAATACATAGTACGTTTATCATACGGACACACGGGCGTAGGTATCTAGAATTTTGTTCAGTATATGGAACAAAAAACGAAAAACAAAAAAAGGGAGTAGCGGAGAGACATACTGAAAAATTTAGGATGTAGGTACCTACGGAAATTGCAACGAGGACGAAATGTTTGAGGTTAACATTTCCCAGAGAAAAAGTAAATAAAAGGGCCAGGGGTAGCACGTTGAACTGGGTTGCAGTAGATGTACATACGTGAGAGTGGAGAGTACTTCGAACGAAACGAAAGCTTTCGGGTGTGGATATAAACGAAATGTTCTCTGCTTTCTCTCTCTCTCCCTCTCTCTCTCTCTCTATCTTTCTCTAGCACATGTGCTCTCGCTATATGGCAGGTTATACCATCGCGTATCCATATCATCGTGTCTGTTCCTCTACCTCTTCCTTCTTCACTTCATCCAACCCCCC
>JAIFRP010000007.1:2396244-2409039 GCA_032403825.1 Odynerus spinipes | reverse complement strand
CACTTTTTAACCTATTCAAAAGCTTCTGAAATTAATATCGCATTACGTAACGTCGTGGTACGTTGCCAAAGAAAAACGTTCGAAAATTTGTTGAAAAAATGTTTTTTTAAATTTTCCATTCTGAAGAACAATCAAGTGATAACAATCTCGAGTACTCTATACACCCCTCCCCTCCGTCACTAAAAAGCTTATCCGCGAAAAGCTAAGTTCCCACGTGCAAGAGTAAAGCTCATATAATTGCGCGATCGCGCAAACACCGTTGGCGCTACGCTATATTTTGTAATATCGCTTAATTACTCGCGATGTGCGTTAGCGTAGAATTTATATTACAATATCGCGCTTTTGTTATTAAAATACGTAACTAAATAAAGCACGTTGATATAAATATACACGCGCGCGCGTGCGCACACGCATATGGGTATATATATGTATACATATATGTATATAGGCAAAAGCTCTACATTGTGCAAGCAGAGAGCTGTGGTTGGAAGCTTTCAGGTACGTCGCAAGAAAAATTCTCATTATGCGAATCCTCCTCAGGGCTTCCCCCTCTCACCTCCCACCTCCACCCACGTTCATCCTCATTAAGAGTACAGACCACAAGCCACGTTGCTCCACGTACCTAAACACATACGCTATATTAATCATCGAGCGATTTGAGAATGATATATTTGTCGAGAGTGCGATGACGTTTCGATCACGTGATCGAAGCTCCAATGTAAATGTGGACCGGTTGGGAATGCCTACGGGGAAAGCTATGGCCTCGTATCGCCGATTATGAACGTTCGAAGATAACATTAACGGTAATGCTGTATAATGTGAAACGTCGATCGGTACTGTGGCGATAGTAATGATGGTAGTGGTGGTGGTGGTGGTGGTGGCCTTCGAAATAATACCGATGCTGCTCGTCCGAATTTGACTCTCTGCTGGGAGTCGTTAATACGCATTTAAGTGTACAGATATGAACAAATGACGATTAAATATGCATATTTACACGGTGCATTATTCGCGTGAATATGTATTCCGCAAATGGCGAACATTTCAGGATAATATCCAAGCACGTGAATGGAAGAGAAGATAGATAGATAGAGAGAGAGAGAGAGAAAGAGGTGGAATAGTTGAGGACAGGTTCTCTCTCTCTCTCTATCTCTCTCTCTCTCACTCACTCTCTCTCGCTCGTTTCTCGACAAACGAGGATGCCAGAGTCTATTCGGTCGACGAAATCGATTCGATCGAGTACCACGCACCCTCGAGCAACGCGTCGAAGGATCGGACACTCGCGAAATCGAAATCGCTTCTCCTGAATCGCATTAGATCGATAGACATTCGTATACACGCGTACGTACATAACCTCGTCGAGTTGAAAACGCATTTTGAAAAAGCGCGAGAAGAAAGCTTCGCGATAGGCGATAAAAAGGTAGAGAGGTGATCGGGGGTGGGATTGGGTGGCTGGGAGCTGGGAGTCCAAGCTATCGTATCGCTGTTTGAATAAATATACTCGCTTCAGTGCTCTCTTTGAAGGGACGCGAGCGCGAGCAATTGACCATAATGGAGCGAACGTAAAGAGATCAGGAGAGAGGGGAAACAAAGAGAATGAGAAGGAGCGAGCGAGGATGCGAAATATCGAGTACACGCCTCGGTGTCGAAAATCGATGTGTTTGCGTACTTGGAACGATGACCCGTGCTCGAAAGAGTAAGGTCCTTTCGCACCCAATCGCATACTTTTTTTTTTGCATCGTCCGTCCCTCCAGCAGCCCTTCGCACTTTCGCTAAAAAGAAAAAGAATGTTAAACGCGTTCACTTTTTTCTCTTTTTTCGGAGCGAACTTATTGACTTGTACTACTTTAAAAAAAGAACGGTTCATTTATAAAAACAAAAATCTCATATAAAAATCACGGACGAGATCTAGTTCCATACAAACGTCAAAGTTTGTGTAAATCGCGCATCAATGGGACCGATAATTTTTCTACGCAGCTTTCGATCGGGGCGCTATCTTAACCAAAGAAAATAAAAAAGCTCCCATGTAATATGGTATGCGACGATGTGACGTCAGACTGGACGCATCTCCGGATAAAACGTACGCGCTCGTGCAACGACTCGCGCGTTTTTTTATTACGCAATCGATGCATCACTTATCGTTAACTTCGCGGACAGGTTGCCGGGGGGTCGATGATGGACGAGGAACAACCGCGTTCTACTCGATCTCGTCAACTCTCGCTGCTGTCGGTGTCTCGAACGTCAATCCGCGTGCGTCCGCTTAGTTAAAGGACAAGTACTCGCGTGCGTGCTTATAATGGCTGCACACGTCCGCCGCGTGCGTTTGGCTTTATGGAATCGCCTGTCGTCAGATTAAAAGCCTCGCGGGAGGTTAGCTGGTGGGAGGGGGAGGGGGAACGGGGGATTGATATACATCCCTACTGCATAATCAATGAACGTTCAACGACCGCGTCCGCTTATTTTATGCAACTATGCACTCTCTCCCTCGAAGTGGAGTGGTCGAAAAATGTGAAAGCTACGCGTTCGGTGAAAGTCCTTGAATATTCCTAAAAAACAAAAAGAGAGAGAGAAAAAAGGAATGATCGATCTGCCAGTGGGAATTTGAAACCTGTGTAGGTACCTACCTGAAATAGGAGAGACGCATCAAGAGGATTAATTTCCACGCACGAGAGATTCGCTGGAACGATGATTAGAGTACGATTAGGCGAGATCTCGAATATGCAACGTTTCGCATGATTATCCTGTTTACAGGCAAGCGCAACGTGGACAAGAAAGCTTATGGCTGGCATATTGGCAATGCGTTGGTCTCTTCCGTGTGGTTCATACTTCCCCCCTATTTATCTCTCTCTCTCTCTCTCTCTCTCTCTCTCTCTCTCTCTCTCTCTCTCTCTCTCTCTTTCTCTAGCTCTCTCTCGAAATTTCTCGGAAATTTCTGTAGAGAGAATTGTAGGTAATACCACTTTCTGTGGTAGGACGGTAGGAAAAGGGGGTGAGTTCATACCGCAACGACGCACATAAGGGCACGTAGTGCAATTACACCCGGCTCTCTCTCTCATAGGGAATCGCGTCACGTCACGGTGGATGCCGCTTGCACGGACACTATACGTGATTCGTAGCTATAATTTTGTACACATTCATAGGTCACCGAAAGCATAGTAGTCCTCTTGGTTCTCCTCCTCGTCGTCACGAGAGATCCAAGGTACGTACCTCCAGTTTTTAACGAATCTCGAAGCCGGAATCGGAAATCGAAGGAGCTCCTATCGGAACGTGCCAGTATACGAGATGACCTTTATATTTGTCGAATGCGATTTTCCCATGGACGTGATCGAATTTCGTAAATCGGGGAAATTCGCTTTTATTTATCGAGTTCGAGGCTGGACGAGCGTGCGTTAAAGTCACTTAACTGGGCTACGATTACCGAAGGTCGGACAACGCCGGGGGAAGATCCGTAATTCTTTGAAGTCAAAGACTCTACTTCATGCCTGAAACTTTCCTACCCTTCGGCTCAGTCTTTCATCCCCGTTCACCACTGGATTCACTGGCAGCATCCCTAAGCCATGCTCTTTCCCTCACTCTTACAAGATTTTCATGCAAATTCGACGAGTTCTCCGCAGTATTATGAGCGAGCGAGTGAGCCTGAACTCTGACCTTGCCTAACTTCAAAGGACCGCCTCCTCCCCCTCTCCACCGATACTACGACGAAGTATAAGGAGTTAGTAAATCAGCGACGAAATATTCACCGATTCTCATGCAAACTGCCGCTCGTTAAACCGACAAACACGATCCACCAATTCAGTGATCTCCTCTCTGTAGATCCTTGCCGGAGATCTTTGGAAAAAATTTTCACGATCAAGTAACCCCGTTTTCAAGTACCTACCTGTACTTTAATTGCCATCGATACGCGTCGATCTCACCTGGTATATCTGACTATGGAATCGAGTTCTTCCAACTAGGCCTGTGTTCGGAAAATAAGTCGATCGATCGCCGTCAGCAACTTCTCCGAGACGTAACGAGCATCGAACGTTGAACCGGAGGAGGACGGCCCATTGGAAAGCAAATAGCATTTGAAAGCAACGAAGAATCGATCGGAAGAATGAATATTCTTTCTCGAGGAATGGACTCGTCTCCCTGGATTGTGAAAAAAAGAAAAGAAAAGAAAGGTATTAACGACTACGAAGATTACTCGATGAAAGTCGATTAAGTAAAGACGATTTCGCGGGGTGCCTTGTACTCGAAATTAGTCGAATGAAAAGAGACTTGAGAAGAGAAAAAGAAAAAGAAAAAAAAAAGAATCCCGAAGTGCTCCCATTACCAAACTGGAAAGCTCGATCGTACCCACCACCTTTTTCGTTTAACGTACACCTAGGTTTTCCTTCCCGGTGAGAGTTAATGAGCAGCACCGGTAGTTATGCGGTGCAAACGAAAAGGGACGAGGGTGGAATGTACGAGTATCCCGGACATCGGTAAAGTGCCTTAAGTAAGCCACCCCGTAGAACCCCTTTTGCGAGCAGCCATTTCGGTATAGCTCGACATCCGAATTTCCTAGCCAGTATTAGCCGACTATGCTCGAAACGATTTCACCGTTTATCGTTGGATTTCTAATTACAGCGTCGATACTGCTCGTCTTTGCTCGGTGCTACTGGTGGTGGTAGCACTACCAATGGCGATAGCTGTGGTCCCAAAGGGACAGGAAACTCGATTTGCTCTCGAGAGGTTCGAGTGCTCGTCGAAACGTCGTCTCGATACTGCCGGTGGGGTATTGCCCGCGGACGATGTAAAACGATAAGTGGGAAGTAGCGTGTACTACTCGCTCGACTACCACCTGTCGCGTCTTTTCCACGCTCGGAGAAACTTCGATCTAACCGATCGAGCCACCTCGCCACTCCGGTGATCGAAAATCGAAGGATGGAGGATCCAGAAGTTGCTGCTTACTCTACCTGCTCCTACTAGAAGTCGACTACTCTTCTTTATCTGTAGGAGAGAGTACGTGTGTATATGTATATGTGGTTTATAACGTAAGATTTAACAGGGTCGAAAAAGGGTAAGCAAAGTGTCTCCTCGAGGCTAATAAAAAGTTTACCTTCGAGGTACCACGGGTATAATACCTTAACCCTTTACTTCAAAGACGTTTCCGTCCTTCACGCTCGATAAAACAAACTTAATTCACTTTCCTCCTCCTCCTCCTCCTCCTCCTTTTTCTTCTTCTAGCCCTTTCTTCAACGGTACCTTAAGTCCCTTCATCTCACGCTCCCGCACAGTAATGGAAGACAAGTCTGCGATACGTATCCAAAGAGCGTCATAAACTTTACGGTCAGAACGTTAAGTTTCGGCTCTGTAAGAAAAGAGCCAAAGTCCGTGAGTCGTTTCACGGTACAGAAGTAGCTTGGCTACTCGTTGCGGGTTTCGTCGAGGGTGCCGCTTAATAGGTCTTACGAGCTTCGACGTAAATCGAACGATCCCAACAATTTTACATCTTGACCTTCCTAAGTAGAAAGTGGAACACGGTGAGATTCTAAATTAAGTACTGCCAGTTACGCGAATATAAAACTTTTGCAGAGAAAAAAAAAGGAAGAGAAGGTAAGTGTAGACGACTCGCCGTAATGTCACATAATTTAAGCGGAGGAATGCAAATTGTCATATTTTGCGGGAGTAACCGCAGGGGGAAAAGGCGTATCAACGCTCCGAGCTACTATACGAAAGAGAATATAAAAGGCGACTTGAAAAACGCGCACTCTAAATGAAAAGACGTTATTAAGCGGAAAGCGTCATAAGGCCTAAGAGGTGCGTATAGAAAATGGCAGCTTGTAGAAACACACGGGTCCAGTGGTACTCACAAATAATCAGGAAAAGAAAATGCCTGAGAAGGAGATATACGAAATCGAATGTTAACTTTACAACATCGAAGGAAAATCCTAACGATAGCGTTCACTGAAACAACGAGACAGGAATCGAGCGAAGGTGGTGGAAACAGAAAGAAATAAATAACGAAAAGAAAGGGGGTGGAGAAAAAAGAAGAGAAAAGGAAGGAAGGAATATCACGAAGTGGCGATTACCTTGGCGAAAGCACTTTCCCAGGGCAATTTCCACAGTTCCCAATCTACGATCTAGAAACACGAGAGAGAGAGAGAGAGAGAGAGAGAGAATTTCGATCGCCGATGAGAGAAGGGGTGGGGGTGAAACATACATTGGTACGAGTCTCTCATTGACCCAAATTCTTTTCCGGATGCCACGCGGCCGCACTCTCCCGCGTTCCACGACCATCCAACATGGCGAACGTGGCGGCGGCTCTTTTGTCCTGCACACCGCGTGGTGTGTATGTACAACTAATATATAAATTCCGATAGCTAAGTATTCCACGTTATATTCATTGCGCCGTCTGTAAAAATACTCGCGAGATCGGAATTTCCGTTGCCATTGAAGCGCGTGTCTCGGTTCAACGCGATACCATGCGACAAATTCCGAAACGAACAGAACTGACGATAGGAGAGAGAGAGAGAGAGAGAGAGAGAGAGAAAATGAGGAAATATTCAGGGAACGTAAAATTTTTTTTCCAAACGTGGTCGGATTAGAAATAAAATAATACGTAATTGTCACCGCTGTAGTCGCGGATCGTTTTCGAGTTCGACAGAAAATTGCTCGCGATTAAAACGTCACGTGATATTAAACAAATTACTTCTCTGTTAATACCATCGGAACAAAGTTTTGTAAAAATGAAGAAAAACGAAATAACAATAAAATCGTTAAAACACGATCGCATTTTTCTTTTTTTTTTTTTTTTTTTTTATTTACCAGTCCAATCGAAATGATGACAATCGCTCGAGCGACACGATCGATCTCTCTCGTCTACTTAAAATAAAAGATCGAATATTACAAGCCACTGTGTAACAATGTCAGCGTCGAAGTGCTTGGAGCTTTTCGTAGCAACTTGAAACTACTCTCGGGTAGCACCGCCGACGGCGAGCTGATTAAAGTTTTTAATTAACTGCATTAATGATTTATCAGATAACGCCACGCGGCAACTCCTAATTCCTTCCTCGACGTAAAAATTGCTCGCTCGACGATTTATCTAATTACTCGTAATTAGCAGTAGCTACTCTGTTGCTTGCTCGTCCTCGCGGAATGTCGCAAGGAGAAAAAAATTTAATTTCAAAAGGATATTCGAGATATTAAACTATTCGAGATGCTAACTATTCTACACTCATTGTCAGTTGCATAACTTTAGCACCACCTACTTTTTGAGACGTTTTAAAGTTTGGGGTAAGAATTTAAAAAAATAAATTGTAATGAAATTTATTTAAAGTTCATTGCTCGCCATACCCTTTAAGCTTATACAAATGATTTTTTAATATTCCTACCCCGAAGCTCGAATCAACTAAAAATATAGGTGGTGCTAAAGTTATGCAACAGAGTGTATTACTATTCTAGAACTATTCTATTATTCGAGATGAATTGTACATCATACACATTGAAAATAACAAACAACCGAGAAAGTCCTATTGTTGTTTACGATGAAAATAGAAACGCGGTTATTTTTATTCGCGAAAACTGTATCGATCAAAATATTCGCTTAACTCTCTTTTTTTTTTCCATCATTGAAATGGCGTTAAGATCGGAGAAGAAATGGACGTGAGAAAAGTAAAAAGCATTTTTCCGAAGACGAACGAAGGAATGGAGGTCAACGTAGGAGGCAATATCGAAGCGCAGCATTGCCTTTTCATCGTGATGCGATCTTCGTCTAGCGGGCTCCCTCCCCAGACACACCCTCACATCCCTTTCCACCCTTGCCCTTCATTTATTGCATCCACAGCTTACGTCGCGCACATACCGACTCTATAAACGTATAGTCGGCATCTGTTTCCGGTATTATTAAATTCTTTCATCGCACATACACGCTCGCCCGTGAAAGGGAGAACATCACCGGCGTCTTCATATCGAAAGTATGAGTGGTGGAGAATTTTTCGAACATACTCTCCACTAGATTATCTCTCGATCGAATCGATCAGTTTTTATCCATTAACGAGCGGCGAGCTTATTTTTTCCTTGTTTTTTAAATTCGTAGAAACATTTTTGCTCCCGGCTAGAAAAACATAAAAAAATATTTATTATCGCATAAACCTCCCTTCTCCTTGTCCCCATTTTCTCTTCTCTTTCGTCCGATCCTTAAGCATACTTCCACCGGCGTCGTTCTCGCCTATGGAAATGCAACGTGATTAGCAATTAGTTGTAACAAGCTGGCAGCAGCCTTGTCCTCATACATATCGCATGAAACGCATACATCGCCCATACGTAGGTAGAGTGCGCGGACACAGCGGGTACCTACGCGAGATCGCTTAAGTCGCCCGTTGTCCCTCCCGAATGAGAAGCAGCTTTGTCTTTAAGCGGATATTCGTTAGCTATTCTCGCGTAACGAGCCGTAACTCGTGATATATCCGGAATATTATCATGGCGATAATTCGTCGGTACTTTGAGAGAGCCGTTGGACAATTATACGTCATATTCGAATTTCTCTCTTCCTCTTTCTCTCTCTCTCTCTCTCTCTCTCTCTCTCTTTCTCCCTCTGGCAAAGCGGAAAGGATCGTCGTTGTTTTCAGCGTCGTTTCTCAATTCGTCGTTCGTTCCTCGTCGTTTCGCGGTCCCGTTTTAACGACAACGGCTCTTCCGAAACTCCAGCTGGGAAACTTCGACCGGTGTACGGTAATTAGGGCAGACGGTTAATTAGATCGTTAATGAGCGAGACGATCAACGGCCAATATGGAGAAAGTAGCGTAGTAGTCTGGCGAGTCCACGGGAAGTGCTATGTTGGTTCGAAGCCACTGTGCCGTTCAAGCCTGCACGAAGAGGAGGAGGAGAAGGAGGTGGAGTAGAAGAGAAGCGAAAGGAGGAGAGATGGAAGAGGACACTGACGAGAGATAAATTAATGGCGGTTCCGACGGAATATCTCGTGGAACAGTGATAGTGACGCGAGCGGACGTGACGAATCGTCCTAATCCACCTTCATCGAATATATCGCTCTATAGAAACGAATGGCCGTCGCGTGCTTTCGTAATTTAGATTTATGGCAGGCTGGCAGCCTCGTCGGCGTATCGAGCTACGCGTCATGGATCCTACCTACGTGAAAAGACCGACGAGCCCTCCGAACGAGCTAGACCGACGAATCCGTCGTGTGTTTTCACAACCGATCGCCCAAAGATTCCCCTGTTAACATCGCGACATCCTTTCTTATAACACTTCCGTTTGATTTTATTTCGTCCCACTTTATTCCAAAGGGATTCGATGAATTTCTCATCCCGTTCTCGTTGCCCTGGCGAAGTCGTAAAAAAAAAGAATACGATCGCGTATAATTAGCTGCTCGGGTCAGCGCGTAATTATCAGGCATATCTCGATTACGTTCGCTTTATTGTACTCGCAGATTTTCATCCTGAAACCCCTCACCCGCAACCCCAACCCCCGTCGTAGTTTCAAGTGCATTGTGGGAGAAGTCGAAAGCCGGTGGTCGGAATCGAGCGAATCCCTAATCGAATAATTTCTCGTAAACTCATCGCCGTTATTACGCGCGTGTACCTACGTGTGTGTGTGTGTGTGTGTGTGTGTGTGTGCTCTAGCGGTGAACGGTAGCTAAATGTGAGAAATAAAATCGTACGAACGATTTCACGTTAAATAACGAGGAGGTCGCGATCGTATTTTCTCAGCGATGCGGCGCGATTTAAAACGGCCCCGTTCTAATTTACTAATTGAAGCGAATAGCGGGGTCGTTAATTAAAAGAATCGCAATTTAATATCACCCCCGATTTTACGGGAAGCGAGGTGCCGCGCGAAAACAGCGAAACTTTCCGAATCGAACTTGCCAGGACAACGTTCCCTATCTCGGAGTCACGTGACCCGTTAGCACCGTTCCACGGTTCATTAAGCATTTAATTACGTCTTCGGCTGGCCCACCGGTAGTGGTTCGCCTCTCGGGAGCCAAATGAAATTTTCACTTCGTCCTGTTGTACGCACTTCCTGGATTCGTGACAAATCTTTTCGACGACATCGAGCTACGTGCCATGACTACGATCTATTTTCTTTTTTCTTAACACGTTAACTGTCAGGTTGGTCACGCGTGATCGGAGATTATTTTCTCGATGGAGATTCGCTATTAAATAATCGAAGATTTTCATTAAAACAATTATAATTAAATACAGTCACCCGAGAACGTCGTGTAAATCTGGCGTGACAATCAACGTGTTAACCTAACTGTTGAAATTTCATAGCACTGGAACGTTGAAACATTTTGCAGACAAATATACACCGAGTTCAATTTTTCCGGATACGCGGTCGCGTGTCGACAATTTTGCGGTTTACCAAATTTCATTAAAATTTCGTTTCCGGTCAAACACAAAAAACGAAATCAATCGTCCGACCAAAAGCGACTGAGAGGTCTCCGAAAACCTGATCCATCAGAGAGTTTTTGTTCACGCAGAAATGTAGCATGCTTATTACAAATTGATATCCCTGCAGATCGCGATAGTGTCGTGTGGTGTGCGTGTGGGTGGCTAGCGATAAAGAAAGGACCTACATAGAGAAACGTAGCGATAAAGTTCTAGTTAGCTTTTTCCTACGTAGATTAAGTAGCACAATATTGTTACGTGTTATTTTTCTCATAATTAAATAGTTTATTTTCTTAATATTCGACCATTTATTATTTCCGAAAATATCCTCCAGAAAATGTCCCAGATCTCTAAAAATACGGAACTTTATGAACACTTCGATACATTGAAATAGAAACGATCGATTTCTCTCTCAAAAGAGAGAGAAAGTAGAATAGAGCTATTTAGCCAATTATCCTGATAAGTAAAAGTAGAAGCGTCCATCGTAGGTCGAGTACTTAATACCGATTGTTGCTTTCACGAAGACACGCCGATAGTCCGTAACAAACTTTCTACGATTCTTCGAGAGTCCTCTCCCCCTCTCACTCTCTGTTTCTCTACTCGTAAAAGTCGGCTCTCGTTCAAGTGTCTCATTGTCTCCGGAGTACAGCCGAATGGCAAAACAAAAGGGCTGAGAGAAAGATGTTGGTGATGTTACGGTAAAGGGACAATACTTTTCCACCCTCCGAGAGTCCGAAGGCGTAAAACGGAAGGAAAGAGTGGGAAAAGGGATGAGACGGAGAAAGAAGGAGAGTCGAAAGAAAGGGAAAATGGAACAGCCGAATCTCAGGTCCCAGAGACCCATTAACGCGCCGAACGGGGGAAACTTTCCGCGCGAGTAATGCAAATTATCCTCGAAGCGCCCGAAGCTACTCGCTCTCGTTGCACTCTTGTCTCCGCTTCTTCTCCGTTTCCATCTCTTCGCTATCTCCCATCTACCTCTATCATCCCTCTTTCATCTAGTTTTCCCTTATCCTCACTGTTTTCGTCTACTACCTTCCCCCTCCCCCCTTTCCCCCCGTTTGTATTCCCCCAGCTCGGTCCCAACCTCCTGTACCAACTCACGCTCGAGAGATTTAATCGTTCGCTCCAAAGTCTTGGCGTCGCGACCAAAACGAGTTAATCCGTTTACGTTAACGCGCGCGTGACGTAGTGATGCGTTAAATCGAATTCGAAATCTACATGGTTCCCGATGCGAGATCACTGATGCTGTAGGAGTAAGAGTGAGAGAGAGAGAGAGAGAGAGAGAGAGAGAAATCGACGTAACGAGAATTAATCAATATTTAATGTAATTATCGAAATGAATAAGATAACAAGTACCTAATACTCACTTCCATTTTGAACGATGATCAATGATCATTTCCAAAAGTAGATAGAACGAGTCTATATACATATAAACCTAGCGGTACGCGACTACTCTCATAACGGATAGATACATAAACTAAACACATGAATATACCAAGTGAGCTGAGCCAACCGGTGTAAGTATATAATTAGCGTTATTCCCCGTTCTCGCAGTAACGCGCGATCGCGTGGATACGTATTACCGCGTGGGAATAGTTGAAATTGACATTGAACGGATAATATGGAGCTTTTATTAACCGATGATGCAAACACTTGATTCACGAGTCCGTAACGCGTGACGTTCCCTTCCTATTTTAAACCTGATTTTATTTCCCCTCGTGAAAACGACGTCGCTAGTTCAGCTAATGATCGAAATATCAAATTGGATGACAAGTTCTATTCAGAGAATGTGTATTAGAATCATAGAGCCTGTAAAGTGGAGATAACGTTCTTTGATCGACTACAAATTACGGTCGTCTAATGGTCGGCCAACAAATAGGACGAGCATGGAACTTGGACAAAAGCTATTCGGATCTAGAATTACGCATCGAAGGGAGCAACGATGATTCGAAACAGAACTGGATGCTGTGACGTCGGCAGTGTCCAATAGGACCGTTTGATCGTTCGATTTCGAGTCATTGTCAGTCAAGCCTGCGTGCTTTTCCACGTTCCCGCAACCTGCCCGGAAAATCATACACACGGTATCCTACATCCTACGCATACATATTTCAAGCCGACACCTCGTATATTATACAAAGCGATGAAATTCAGAAGGTCGGAACCAAGCGGAAACGCTAATGGAATGCGACGAGGTCTCTCGGTTAAAAACTCGTCCGCGTACCGGCTTATAAATAATTTACAAAATTCCTGATGCAGATACACTCTGCGCTCGATTCCGCGATCGTTTCGTTCATTTATCGCGAGATTTCCCGCTCGCTCTTCTCCACCTCGCGCTTTTCTCCTCTTCGGAAAGGTGCAAAACTCACCGACGGAAACACGTGGCGACGTGATTATTTTCGAGCACGAGATTATACCTATATACCGTGAT
>JAIFRP010000007.1:2373122-2393495 GCA_032403825.1 Odynerus spinipes | reverse complement strand
GTACGTTTTAATCTCTGTCGCAAAGTTTAATGGAATGCGCACCATAATTTCCCGTTACGTGGCTCGATTCACGAGGAAAAGCAAGGGAAAAAGAACGCGCGGGCTTCTCTGGACCTGTGGAAAATTAGAAGTCACGAGGTAACACCTCTCTCTCTCGCGCGCGTGCACTGAAACGCGTGCGAGGACTTCCGACGTGGTCAAAAGCGCTCGTTATTCTACTCGCGGGGCCTTTTTCTCACATTAAATACGCGTGAGTCCAAACGTTTTGACACGTGCCACTGGGCTATTCTGTCAGACCCTGTTTTATGGTTTCCCATAGGTGTAGGTAGAAATCGACGATGATGCTCCTGACAATTTGCTAAATTAAGTTCTAATTACAGAGCACGGGTGTATTAATTGCACTCGATTAGGATATTTTGCGTAAGCGTTCGCAAAGGAGATTCGAAATTCTGGTAAGTGGGATCACATGCTAAGTTATCTCGCGTGATTTCGAGCGCTTCAGAGAGATCGAATCGTCTACTATTTATGTCTTATCCCTTCTGGGAAGGATGTGCTTTTACCGGGCGCGCGGAGAAAAGCTCTCACGAGTAGAAACGAGATCGTTAAAGATCTGGAAACGGCAATACTCGTAAACAGATCCTACGATAAGAAGACAAAATGGAAGAAAAGCCGAGCTTTTCAATTGCTTCCACGAGTTCTGTATAACAAAGCACCAAATCACAAAGCTTTTGAACTTTTCGTCAAATCGAATTATACCTCTCTTCCTTTTTCCCTTTTCATGGGCGAATTCAGCGATACGAAGTTGACCCAACGCCGGGACCCGTGCTTGCGAAAGCTTCCGACGAACGCGCAAGCTTCGAGCTTTCGCGCGAAAGCCAGCCATTAAAGCCACCTCGGAAGGAAGGACGAAGCTCTTCGAAGCAACGACTACAGGGGCCCTTGTAGGTACTCAACGCGCCCAAGGAATAAATTCAAAACTACTCCTGCGGGAGGTTGCCACCAAAGGTATGGGAAGAGCGTGCCAGGAATTTCGAATTTTCGCGACGGAAAATGGTCGAGAACCTTAGCGTGCCACGAACGAATACGTCAAACCTTTTTTCCTCCTCCTCCTCCTTCTTCTTCTTCTTCTTCTGCCTCCTCTATTATGTTTTTCTTCTTTTCTATTTTTCGGAGCCGGGTGAGAGCTTAAAAGCATCCAACGGCCAAACTTTTCCATTATTGAACTACAGGACACGGGAGAAGGTAACGGTAGATACTATTATAATATTTTTTACGCGTCTCTTTTTCCATTCTTCTTTGTAATTTTTATCGTGATATTCGAGACATCGACAGCACTCCATGATTCTTTCACACAATTAGGAACTTGTTATTAGTCCGCCCCGTGAAGATCGCATCAGGTTTTCTTTCAATCGCCGTGGCCTCCACTTCCTTCGCGAAGGAAATCAGTCCTTCATTGTCGTCGTCGTCGTCGTCGTCGTCGTCGTCGTTTTCATTAAGAGAGAAAAGATTTTCCCTGCCCAGTCCGGTACTTTGAATAACGAGCTTTTTTTTATCACGATCCCGCGCCACTTAACGCTTCGGTACTTGTCTCCAGAAAAAGAGAGAAAGAGTGCGAGTAAGAGCAAGGAGTGGGAGAGTAGGAGAGATAACGCTTCAGGCTTGTATTCCTTCTATAAAAATTTCAATTCCGTTGCGAACCCTTCCGGCGAGCACGTCTCGCCGCGCGGCCGAGGTAAAAATTTCCTTCCGGCTTCGCGCGAGAGAATGGATCCGATGAAAAGGCGAGAACGGCGTCGTCCTCGTCCTCGACCTCGTCGTTGCCACTACTACGGGTAAGGAAAGACGAAACTTTCCTGATGGCACACCTTGCGAACGGCTCAAACGAACAACTTTCCACGGAGAAAATTAGAAGCGAAGGTTCTTCTCTCTCTCTCTCTCTCTCTCGCTCTCTATCTTCTATCTTTCCTCCTATTTATCGGTTGGTGAATGAAAAAGCCGGCGGGGGTCGAAAGTCCTCGAAAATCTCACCAAGATCGACCGGAAGTCCTCCCACCTTTTTTCCCCAAGCATCGTCTCCTGCTAAAGGCGAAGCCGCGAAAGGAAACTCGAGAAAATCCGCGAACGGATGGAAAATTCCTTCCTTTGTTTCGTGCCACGACATCGGTCCCCCTTAGAATTCGCCTTTCCTAATAAAACTTTGCCCGACAAAAAAGAATGGGTCTAGATTAGGGAAAAAACTGGGAACATAGTTAGTTCGAGACTCTAACCCTAGGGATTCGACCTTCGCGACACTCGAGAGAGCTAGTAAACTTGCCAACGGAGCTAAACCCACGCCTAATCTTATCTTAAACACCCCTATCAATCGCTACACCCCTAAAAGCCCTGATACCGTGTTAAAAGTACCTACACCCAAACTCCAGCGCACGAAATTCATGTAATTCTAATATTCAAAGGAACTGTACGAATACCCGTTGTTAACGACGCAACGATCTAGAAGGGCAGAGAGTGCACGGTGTATCCCGAGAGCAAGGAAGAGACCTCCCAAGTTCCAGGCAACTTCTAAGAGATGGATATCACAGTGAAAGGAAGGAAGTAAGGACGCGCAAATAACGTGTACACAAGACGCGCGGGTAACTCGCAAGTATGAATAGATAATGTACTTTGTCTCTATCTCCTCTCTTCTCTCTCCTTCCTTCTCTCTATTTCTCTCTCTCGCTCTCTCGCTCTCTCGTGATCGTTGTCCGATATCGCTAGAGAAGGTCTGCTCAATTACCATGGCTGCGAACTTTCGGCCCTTGGTGATATTTCCTAGCGACTTACAACCATGTCGAGAGTTAAGGTCGTGGACCAGCCGTGCCGGCATGCACCCTCGCTATAACGGTATAGTGTACGCTAGGGTGGCTAAGGGTGTTTTGGAGGGGGGATCGAAACTAGGGAGAGGTCTCTAGGACAAGGTGTAGGTTAGATATGTAAGCTAGCAGCGTATATCCTCGCTATTGTATCACTCCATTAAACATTCGCTGCAGTGCACTATAAACCACGATATAATCTCGCAATGCGGTAAACACTAGCGTGTTGAACGAGCACATAGCTAGGCGTAGTAGCCTACCTACCACTACTATTGCTACTCTATACGAACTCACGCGCCTACCAGCCTAACCGATAGCTTCGGGAGGTGCTGAAAACGCGTCGGCCCGTTTCGGGCTTAATCAAAACCAAGAGACGAATGCGCCTTCCGATGATTAAGCTCCCATCAAAGTTCCCGCTGCGAGAGAAAGAGAGAGATAGAGAGAAGCAGGATTTCGCGCTAATTATCTCGCAACCGGAGTCTCCGTTTCTATGTACCAGACTCTCGATGTGCTGCTGAAATGCTTCCAGCGAGTATACTGAAATTGTTTCGTTAGTGTTCATAATTTTCTTGTCTTCTGCTAATTCGAGCATCTGGGACTATAAAGACCTACGAACCTTTTTAAAATGGGAAGCCACATTCATCTTCCTAATTCGTGAAAAAGCCATCTCTATTTAAAAAATATTTATTTGACGTGGTAAAAATTCCTATTTAAAACCCTCAATGGACAAAAAAAGGTTAACAAAAATAAACTGTAGACAAAAATAGATATGGCTGCAGAAAAGATTTCAGAAGAATGCAGGTTCCCTATCCCTGACCTACGCTAAACATAATTATAGTAAAAAAGAATTTTTCTATCAACCCGTACACGCAAAAAATAAAAATGTTATTTAGTTAACATCGTTTGTTTGTGTATAAAATTTTCTTGGTTCCAATGTTAACATGAGTTAGGACAGATCGAATGTGCAGTTATCGCTCGAAACGCGACGCTTCTCGATTCTCGTTCATTTTCGAGTCGCGTAAGCAAAATTTATGCGATTCGATGTATATATCACATGTTCATTGAAATTGGATTCGCTCGTGAGATATAATATCGTGAAATGGTTTGGTATCGTGCGTTTATGTACCTTATAATATATTTGAATCTTTGTTTCGAAAGGTTCCGATTCCTTTCAGTGCCATTGATGGCTAAGAAATTGTTAGTTTATACCGGGGCCGATCGTTCCTTCGAATTTGAAGTTATATGCTCCTGAAGAAATGACTGTTTCGTTCTCTCTGCCCCTCTTTCTCTCTTCCTGTCTTACAATCGCGAAAAAGGGTGCGTCTGGCTTCTAACAGACTGCCATAATAAATGTGTCTACGAGCCCGTACGGATCGCCCTGTCTCATTGTCTACGAAAAGAAATCGTCTTTACGAGCAATCATTTTTCTTCTGGTTTTAAACGTAATCGAAAAATATTCAAACGCTCGTAAGCCCTCCAGGCCTTTCATGTAGGTACTATATGCATACATCGTCCACTAAACGGGAAGGCGCCATTTTTCAGAAATATCAATTTCACAAAAATGCTAAATTAAATGTAACGAACAAGTTCTCTTGAAATCCACGGTATATCTTTTTTCTGTATAAAAACGTAACGATCATTACAAACAATTTTATAGAAAATAAAAAATATCGACCAATTTCCTCGTCAATCTCCCCGTTCGCTCGATTCGTTCTGTTCCCATTTCATTTTTGTTTAAATAATCGGATGATATAAATGGAATGGCGTCCTGCGTATAGACAAGAGTTTAATGGAAGTATAACTGTCTCTATTTTATGCAAAGCAAGGAGGAAAGGGGTGATATCAGTGAAATACAAACGAGTCGTAACGACGCCTTCTGGCGCCACCTTCTGCGGCTTGCGGATACTTTTGAATTTATATTAAAACAACCCTCGGTGTAACAGGCAGACTCCTTCGCGCGAGCCACGAGATTTTCCGTTCCTCCACGAGCGAGATTTACAAGAGAAGTTGTACGACTTCTCCCTATAAAATATTTAATTAGTTGTCTTAATACCCCGCTACCTTCTACTTGTTTTCTCCCACCTCGAGAAACTTTCATGAAACCCATAGAGGGAGAAAAAGAGAGAGGGATGAAAAACACAGTATAAACTTGGAAAGTATTCGTCGTATTCCGAGGAAGAAGATCATGTTGCTCATGTAACTCGGCCGATCTCCTTACCAACTTGTACGGAACCATGTGACATTAACGGAAATCCCACCCTCCTACTTTCCTCCCTATTTTCTCTATTCTCATTACGTTTTTTTTTGTTTATGAAAATGCTCGCCGAAAGAGTGGCCGTTAATTACGGCAGCTCTTTTCTCTCGATCAGGATGTAAAATTAAAGCGGGCTTTCCCAATATAAAATATATATCTACATATATATATAATATATAATACATATTTATTAAACAGCCTTCATTCAGGCAGACCCTCATTAATCCGAACGATGCATAATTCT
Source organism: Odynerus spinipes (assembly GCA_032403825.1). NCBI lineage: Eukaryota > Metazoa > Arthropoda > Insecta > Hymenoptera > Vespidae > Odynerus > Odynerus spinipes. The sequence continues at coordinate 2,388,148 of JAIFRP010000007.1, read as the reverse complement.
TCCCCGAGGCTGTCGACCGTTTCCTGTCATCGACCTTCTCACCCCTCTTCTACCTCCTCCTCTTCTTCCTCCTCCTCTTCCCTCGTCGTCGCATCTTCCCGTCGAATAATTCCTTTTTTATTGGTCACACTTGAGAGGGGTGGAAACCGTCATTTTTATCGGAGCTCCCTTCTGCCCTTTTCTTTCCCCATTCACTAGCCGCGATATCAACGACGGTGACGACGATCTCTTTACTTACGTCTCGGAGTATCATAAATTCAGTAGCAATTTTATTCCCTTTTCTCAAACCCCGCTGTCTTTTTCTAGACCTTTTTATTGTCGTCGTTAGATCAAACGCCGTGCCTTGTTTTACACATTTTACAAGACGTAGACTGTCTCATCGGCCGTGCTGGGTGAATGACAAATGTATTACGTGTGTAAGTAGGATGAGAATAAAAAATTATGTTGAAAGGGTTCTCAACGTCAAAGTTGAAGTATTAATTAAATTTGTTAAGTTATAAAATACGTCTAACTTTTCTCTCTCTCTCGCGTCGCGTATGGAGTCGTCTAACGAAGCCTTTTAAGAATAAAGTTCTTGCGGTGGCGGTCCCAGAGCCACTGGAAAATTTATTTTCGTTAAATATTCTTTCGGCTGGTGGGTTGGAACGGCTGGAACGCAATAACACGGGAGAAAGAGTTTTCGAAAGAATAATGAAAGCCATAATTCGGTGATTTTAACTTATATCTGATAAACGTTCCTCTTTCGCGATAAAAAATATAATTAAAGAAGAGAGTAGAGCTTTTGTTTTATCGGACATACCCAATCAAGAACGGCTTTTAATTACCGATTAATATTAGCAATAACTCTAGCGGATGGAAGGAAGAAAAAAAAGAATAGGGTATATTTGTGATTCAAAATTGAACGAGAGAGAGAGAGAGAGAAAGAGAGAGCGCAAATCGCATCTTTATTAGCACTTTTAAACTGGAACGCTTGAAAAATACGGAAATTGCGTTATACGTAAGCTGGGACAAAAGCAGCTCGTAAATATAACGACAGGGTGGAACGATGCGAGACTAAAATAGTCGCGAGGGCCCTGATCAAAGATCCAGAAGACACGGGAGCATAAAAGCGTGCTGAATCGCATTAAACGCTGCAAAAAGCTACATTTTCGCTTGGCTTTAGTTACAACGCGAACGAGGTAAATCCCGTAACCGAAGCAACGATCTATCTTCAACATAATTTATATACATAAACATGTTAATTCGATTGTATAGAATTTATAATACCTATATTAAATAATAATTACCGAATTTTTTCAATTTCATTTACCCAAACCCGTAATAATCGATATTAATCGAATCTAACGAAAAGATCGATAGCTCAATAATTTATCGAAACTACCGAAAACTTCTTGGCAAACTTTCGAAGGGATGCCGGGAGTATTATACGAGATGGAAACGGCTTCTAATTACTACTAGAGTTAGCCAAGTAGCGTGATCATTTTAAGAGACGTTATCGTGAATATATCGAAGCTTCGAAAAGTGGAAGTTTCGATTTTCTTTCATGGAAGGAGCATAAGACGAGTGTACGTACAACACCGGCTTCCTTTGTTGTTCGTAATTAGAAAGCATACTGCTATTCAACTTAACTTCCCTCTCTATCTAACACCCTCGTTAACTCCCGTGTACCACCCCCACGCTCCATCTCTCTCTCTTCCTTCTTTTCTCTTCTCGACACTGACGAGTTCCACAAGTTCAGACGCTTCGAAGAAGCTCCTTGTTTCACAGAGTGGCTGGCTACCCACACCCACCGTTAATAGAAAATAGAGAGCGCAAAGAGCATCGAAGGGGTGGAGTCGGAGGGCGTACTTCAATTCGAGAAGAAAAATCCGTGACGCCGGTTTCCGCGAGATCGAACTCCTCGATTCTTCTTACTACCCCCTCCGCAGTTCTGTTTTTTTCTCTCTCTTCCCTTCGTTCCACTCCTTTCTTCTTTCTTTTTCTTCCTTTTTCTTCCTTTTTCTTTCCTTTCGTTCTCTTCCTTACTTTATGTTTTTTTTTCTTGCGGTGAAACGCGAGAAAAAGAGAAGACCCTACCGAAATGCATTCCTCCTTACAAAATTCGACCTCGACGCTTCCATCATCTTCCACGATTCATCCTTTTTAACCTATCACCCTTGGACGAAACCCGAGGGGGGTATATCGTGTAGAAATTCGTCGAGTAACGCGCGATATTGCAATTTGCTCGTTCCATTCCTGACATCCTTTCTATTTTACGGGGACTCGGTTGTCCCTTCGTGAACCTTCGAATATACGATGATCGAAAGTGGCCGCCAGTCACTTTCCCGTGTAAAAAAGATGGGATATGATTCATCTCGAAAAATCAGACGACACTTCTTTCCTTCTTTCTAATAAAATAAAATAAAATAAAATAAAACACATAAGTAAGAGATAAAAAAAGATATGATAAATATTAGAATTTGTTAAGGGTATTATGTAGTGTGGGATTAACATTTTTCGGAAATGTATCGTGGAAATTTAATATTCAGCTTTCATTTTTATATCGAACTTGGTGGGATGCTAGACGGTGCTTCGACGGAGGCAATAAATCGAAAGACCTGATTTCTATGTATGTATACCTATATATGAATACTTACTATCCCGTACGTATGTAGAGGTACATATATTCAGGATAGATAGGAAGTGTCGTCCGTTTCTGGATGCGGAAGGATGATTCGATTATAGTTTGTGTAGCATGCTCATAGAATCGTATTCTCGAATCGAAAATTAAGGAGAACTATCTTTATGAAAACTCTCTTCCTCAAAGTGAATCCTGTCTATTATTTATACCGGTGATTATGAAAGTGACTTAAAACATACATCTTTCCTGTGGTAGGTAAGCTTTGCAGATTAGCTTATAAGAAAATGTATTTGTCGGAAGCCTCGGATGACTTGGACTTGAAAAAAGAAAAAAAGATCCAAGTTTTAACAATTTTTTAAGTTTAAATAACAAGCAGTAAATGCAATTTTGCCGATTTTTGTTATTAAGACCACTTTCATAATAATTGGCACATTTATTTGGAGATTTATACAAATATAGGTACGGTGTACGAAGAATGTTATGCGAAGTATCGTGTTATCGTCGCGATCGATTATCGTTCAGGGTGATCGACGGAAATAAAAGAAGAATCTCGTTCGTAAACGTATCGCATTCGGTTTACGATTCCATTACGAAATTCATCCTGATCTTCCTGCTCTCCCATGCTAACCGATAAATATTCCCAAGCATTCGGCAAACTTTCCTGAAATCTGTAGTAGGAATTTTTAAAAGGGACTCGAGATAAGGAGCGCGCAATTTTCCTTCTTGGCACAAAAACGATTCACTGACCTCCTCCCTCCCTCCCTCTCTGCTGTCTCTCTCTTTCTGTTCTTCTTTTCGCAGAGACAAACGCACTAAAGAATACATTCGGTTGCGGGTCGCCTGACTGAGAATATAAAGTTATAAAAATGAATGCTCCCGGCGACCCCGTTGTCTCTCTTCAAAGAATTTCCCTTCTTTATTTATACATTTTGATTGTTTTTTAAATAAATTATATTTCGTTGCGTGAGTCGTCGACATTTTTACGAACTATGTAACTTTATCACTGATTTCCAACGCGTTGACCTTCTTTTTATCTATGCACTGGAGTTAATTTAAATTGAGCTTTCAAAATTTATTACTACTTAAAAAAAAAAACATCCGAACGATCATAAAGCACATACGATTTTTTTAGTAAAATAAAAAGCTTCCAACGACGATAATCTGTGGCACCTCCGATGTACGAGGAAATCGTCGCTAAATAAACGATTACGTACGGGAGTAGCGAAGCGAGGAATAGGAAGTGCGGCATTAAACGTGTAATTTATTTGCAACGTAACAATTCGGGATGCCAGCGTAGCCCTCGGCCCTCCTCCCCCCTCCCCGGGCAACGTTGGCGTATGATAATAGTTTTATCGCGAATTATCCGCGCATCGACGCGAAAATTCAATCGATTTTCGAGCGGTTACGTCGGGGGGCCCGGTATCTCGATTAAAACGGCCGAATTTGCGGTATCGTCCAGCTAGAAAGATAACTCTATGTCCATTCCTATCTCAAAGATAATATACTACGTCAGTTTGTGTCATTACACGATCCTTATTCTTTTACAAAAAAGCAATGTAAAGAAAAGGGAGTAAAATTTTATATACCTTTATAATTTCACTTCATTAACAGTTCTAAATTTATGAAAATTAAACAAAAACGTTTCCCCTTCGGAAAATTCTTATAAATACCTAAAGTGCTAAAAGCAACGCCATCAGACTGTATTTATTATTAATTATATCTTAAAATATCTCGTGATACCTTACAAAAAAAAAAGAACAAGAAAAATATTTCGAAATAAAATTATAGGAAAATCGCGCTCGAGTGGTTTGTACGTTACGCGAGGATAGAAAGGCGACGATCTCGTGTTTATATGAGAATTACACGCACGATTACAGGGTTCGAGGCTAGCGTGGAAATACGCTCGCGTTATCTCGAGGCCTATAAATCAGAATTATCGGCGAACGTTAGCGCGGAATCGACGAAAGTTCTCTGTCTATGGACTAACCTGTTCGCTCTCCGATCTCCTGATTTTGAATCTCCTCTCTCTCTCTCTTCTCTCTTCTCTCTATATGTCTCTCTCGCTCTAGCTTCCTGTCTTTATATATCTCGGTCTCCCTCTCTCTCTCTCTCTCTCTTTCTTGTACGCTCAATCTACCCGATGTCACCGTCCTCTTCTATTTCCCTCGTTGTCGCTCCGAGCGAGATGTAGAAAACTCGATCTCTCGATGCTCCGTAAATCGACTTCCGAAGGTTAGACTTCTTTCTTGTATTCACGCGAGATAGAAATCAAAATAGAGATAGAAAGATTCTTGTCTCTATTTCTCCTCCATCTCTCTAACCAACACGCAACACAATAATATGTATATATATATATATATATGTATATACATATAGTTTGCACCTGTTAACGTTAAATCAACCGGCACTCCGTGTTCATCACTGCGCTTTACGAGTTCACTTTTTTTTTACGCGTTTATGACCGTCCCACGAAGAGGAGAACTAATAATCGCGATGGTGGTACAGAGGACACCTGTTTTTTAGCAAGGTTCTTTATGCTTCACGCGTGAAAGGTTTCTTTGGGGTCACGCGAGAGCAGCGAGCGGTCTTTTTATGGGTAATTCAGATGATGAAGATTAAATAATCTTTCTTCCATCCTCCCCACCTCCCTCCCATGCATATACACGCAGGAAAGCAGGAGATATGTTGTATATAGCGATCGTTAACGTATGTACATATGTATACATATACGCGGTACGGCGATGCTCTCGGCAAACAGCAGACGCCTCGAACGTAACGTACGTGACGCGCCTCCCAACGATTTCACGCGGCCCACGTCGCTCTTATATCGATGCCTACGCTATAAAGGAACCGACATCGAGACGATCGAGTAGGAGGAGAGTGAGGAAACTCGCACCTGCTGTCGATACCCCATTCACGCGTCGTTCTGTGCCCGAAATAAACACTGCTGGCGTTCGGCGGAACGAATTCGAACGAGTGACTTTGATAAAAAAAAGAAGAAAGTTTATCGAAATTAAATCAAGGGTGGGATAGTCCAGTCGGAATAGACATGAGACCTATTCAAAGACACAAGAGCAGCGCCAATTTTTTTATAAGTTCTTTGGACCTACAGGAACATGCCCTTAAGTTTTCGTAAAAATCCTACATGTTTTTTAGCAATTAAAAATTGTTAAAAATAAAAAAGTCGATTTATTTGAGTTATTTCTTTTGGAATGCGTTTTATCGAAAAATGTTTCCTACAAAAGTTATGCATCATAACGGCCTCTATAAAATAGGTCCTATGCAAAAATGACCTAACATTGTTAGTTAAGCAGTTCATTGCAGTTGAAAAAAGAAAATCTCATTTTGCTTTTTGTTCCTGTAGGTCCAAAGAACTTATAAAAAAATTGGCGCTGCTCTTGTGTCTTTGAATAGAAGTCGGTCCAAATTTGGGCTATTCCGACTGGACTAGGAATGAGGATTACTTTTATCGACAGGTTAATTAACTTTAAGCGAGAACTTTTACAAGGTACGATTTAAAAACGCGACGTTTGGGAGGGAGTAGTTGAGTGAAAACGTCTCGACGTTTTCTCGTTTAACGCGAGTCCGGCGCTTTAAGTGTTCATTCTAAAACGTTTCGTTTGTCCATAAACAATCGGGACGTTCGTACTACTACTTGGAGAGAAAAGCGAGGGCGCTAAAACGAGAAAGTAAAGAGTCTGGAAACGATTTAATCTCGTAAAAGAATCAGCGAGAAAACGCGAGTTATCGTCCGGATCGGTATCGTTTCCTCTCTCTCGCACTCCCGCACTCATCGTTCTCCCTCGGCCTATAAATCACGAGGGTCGCGACATCCTCCTATTATCCACCCTCTCTCTCTCTCTCTCTTTCTCTCTCTTTCTCTCTTTCAATCTCGCTCGATCTCACTCCCAGTGGCCTTCCGCCTCTTTCATCCGAACGCAAGGGACTCGCGCGAAAAGGGACATCTCCAAAATCGCGACGGCGTGGCTCTGGGCGTGCCCCAGTTTTCCGTTGACCGCGGTAAACTTTCTAATCCGTTGCTAACAACCTTGCCATCGGTTAACCGTCCTAAGTATTCGCGGCAAACTCGCGACAGCGATAAACCGCGCGACCTAACCACTCACTGTCTTTCTTGTTCCCGAGCAAAAGAGATAGAGCGTGAGAACGAGAGGGAGGAAGAAGGAAGGTGAGAGTGAAATGTATTAGAAGGGTATTAGAAAAGGGATGACACGCGCCACGCTCCGTGAGATCGAAAATCCTCTTTCCCTGAACCGTATACAACACCGTCGCGTATCTCCAGGGAGGAAGCTAATGAACGAACTTTCGAAGCCGGTCCAACGAGGGAGAACAAAAATTGCACCGGCTCAAACTTTTATCGTCCAACGAAGACGAAGTTTCCCTACATCTCTTTTTTCCCTTTCTTTTTTGTTTATCTATATACACCTACGAAAATACGTCGATCTACGTGTATGTGTTCCCGCGACGTCGCGATAAGAAGCGCATCACTCTTTGGCTGAAAGTTACGAAAGCAGGTAGGGTGGTAAACTTGGCTTGTTTTCGTAGAAAAATTAAGTTCACTCTCTCCCTCCCTACCTCCCACCCTCTCGTTCTCTTTCTATCGAACGTATACAAAATACACCATATAAAAAAAAAACAATCACACTTTTGATCCTGATTCACAATGTTGCAATACTCGCTGCTCTTTGTATTGTAAGAAAAATGAATGACGAAGAGGAAGAACGTGACGTACTTTAAGTAAAAAAAAAAGAAATATTTATAAAGGAGACAGAAACGATCGTTGTTTTCCCTCTCACGAGACGAGGGGACACACGTCGCGTAACGTCGCGTCGCGAGAGACACGCGGCCTCGCGAACTTTTCTCGACGGGGAAAACGTCGTGACCGGCGGTTGTTCGTTAGGACTTCGCCAATGGACTGCCGGGCGCCGCGGCAAAAGCTACGGCGCAACACGCCGACGCATCTACCCCCTTAGAGCGCCTCCTCCCCTCCTCTTACTCCTCCTGGTCCTCCTACTCCTCAACCTATACCATCACCTTCTCTACGGACTCCCCCTTTGTCGCACCGACACCGCGGCCAACGAGTAAGAGAGAGATAGTGGGAGACGATGAATGAGAGCACTGGACCATCTTCGAGAGACTCCAAAAGATCCAACGTTATTTATTTACGATCGATTCGCTCGTGTGCACGAACTCCGCTGCGCTTCGGGGTCTACGTTCAAAAATTCGAGTCCAAGTTTTTTATGTCGAGCGCTACAAAATCGATTATTACGTTTATGAAAATTAAAAAGAAAGAGAACACGAATGAAATAACGTTATAATAAAAAAAGTAATCACAAAGAATGAGGTTTCTTGCAAAGTTCGGTTGTTAATCTCTCCGAAGTTTCTAATGTCGAGTGTCTAAAAGATTAATTTATGAAAATTGAAAAGAAACAGATCCCTACGTAAAATGAAATTATAATAAAAAAATAATTACGAAGCCGCAACGTTACTTATTAATTTTTTGTACTCACCACACAATCATCCACCGAGATAGCTACCGGTCTACGGTTAATTTTCAAGTCGTTACAAAAACACATGCGGGGAAACTGAAAGCAAAGCATCACTCTGTGAAGGACAGGAATAAAAGAATGAGCCAGCGTACACCGCATGCATCGAATTATAAACGAGAAATGTTGCGTATTAAAATATGTATGTATGCGAGCGCGGCTCGGGTCAACTTGGTTACAAGATTTACGATGTACAATAAAATTTGATAATTTACTCGAACACGCGCGCGTAATAACTTCCCCCCATAATTACGTGGATGAATCTCCGCCCGAATTTCGTTGATTGTTTACATACTAATTGCATGCGACGTCGAATGCATGTGCATACTATATACATACGTATAGGTACGTGTATCCGACGTGTCATACTTTAAATACATTTTTTCCCTAACTTTTGCGACAGTAAATTAGTAACTTTTATTCCCGTGATTCTACGATAAAGAACGTAATACCGTGTATAAGAAAAATTTCACAAAAATTGATAAAAAACGTAACGTATGAACTAAATTCAAAAATGCAAGATAAAACTTAAACAAAATATTACATTCGCATATTACATAGACATATACCTACACCAACAAAAGCGTAACATACATTTTTGATTTCTCTACAGAAGACCTTAGCGTGCTTAACGTCCATGATTTATGTACGGCTAATAAGAAAATCGAAATAACCGAGGAAACTTTGATAAAAACGTCTCCATTAAGCCGCACGTAAACTGTTACTACGACGAGCAACGAACTAGAACCGGTGCTAGCTAGCGACGTCTATATCTTTTCTCGAAGGTGTGAAGCTGATTGATGGATAGCATCGATCAAGCCCTCGTTCGCAAGCTACATTAACTTTATATTAAATACTTCATCATTTTTCGGGACACACCGCGCGAAAGACCGATTTCACACGGGAACGTCACGAACACGTTCTCTTACGATCGTATTACTTATACAGAAAATTATTGGTAAAATAGAAGCTAGTTTTGTAACTCAAAGTCACCAATAATTATCTTTATGGTATTTGAAAATCATACATCAACGCGAGGGAAAATTAAAAATCATGACGATGATACAATGACAACAACGATGAGCTGGGGAACTACTAGACGCATTTAATCTCTTCAGGGACGATTTTTTGTAAGTTAAGAGAAAATAATTTAATTTAATAGGTAATAATATTTTATTTATTTTCGTACGTAAATATATACGATTTATTTAATCTCGTCGATCATCTCCATCCATACGAAAATCTCACTCGAAATTTCTTGGGAGTAAAAGTAACCCGATTATAAAATTGGATTCGTTTCTGAGTAAATAGAGACGAGTGTTACGGCAAACACGACAAATCGTTAGTAATTATAATGAATAATAACGCATTAAATAAGAACGCAGATTTAAAAAAAAAACTTAGCATGAATCGGCACAATCGTTAATTGTGCCAAATTCGAAAATTGTGGTGCTAACTTTACGGACACGAGGAATTACGATAGGACGTTACGCGAGGCGTTTAACGACGAACCGTAGATTTTTGTTAGCGTCGGCCGACGTAACGTGCGAAACGATTGCGCGCGTAATAATTATTTGATGTAGCAATAACAATGTGGTAGGGTAGCGTACCACCATATATGTATATGTATATGTATATGTATATATTAGATACACTGGTATTGATTTAAAGTCGAAAACACTTGCGAGCGGCGGCGAATGAAAATTAAATGGAAAATATACGAAAGAGAGTCGGTCTCGCGAATTAAAATAAAAATACGTTGGTTACATTAGGAGCGGAGGTATAACAAAAAAATAGGTAGCAGGATTGTTTAAACTTCCACCGAAAGAAACTCGTTACTCTACATCCAAATAAGAGGAAAAGATGAAAAAATAGTCACATTCGTATTTGCGAACTTCTACTGGGCGCGGAACGATAACTGTTTTCAATATAAAAATAACTGAAAAAATATCCTTATCTCTTCCAATAAAGTTTTGCGTTAGCAAGCGTCGCTACGCATCGATATTGAATGACTGACGTGACGCCTGGCGACGATATACGTTCTACTAGATCGATATCGACATACCGAAGTGCAAAAGAACCGCTTACGTTTTAAACCATAAAAATAAAAGTTGTCTTCTTTTTATATTTCCGCTTCCAATATAGTTTACTGTATAAAAAAAAAATTATACCACTTCTGTACCTTGACAAATTGTAAATAGTTTTTCGAAAAAAAAATGTTCACAACCAACGATTCAAAGTAAGCGATCTATAAATTTTTTATTAATCAAAAAATTTAATTATATTCATGAAAAAGAATTAAAAATCGGTCGAGAGATTATATTTGAAATACTCTTCTAATAACAGCATGAAAGCCGCGTATGCGAACGATACGATCGCCCTTAATAGACACGGTTGATTAGTCTGGACTAGATACACACCTTCGAACGACACTCGCACGTTATAAGCATATTAGGCGTCCGGGAAATGGAGATACCCGGAGAGAGATAGGGGAGACAATAATTTCTTGCAAATTGGTCTGTCCATGCGAGCCGTGTAAGAGAGAAAGAGAGAGAGAGAGAGAGAGAGAGAGAGAGAGAGCGACGATTTATAACGATCTACTATAACCTTAAAACAATATCAACGATAAGCGTTATAAAATTAGAGAGACCCCGCTATGAAAACAAGCTTTTAATAAAACGTTCGTTTATTAACTAGCACGTTAGCAAAGAAAAGAAAACTTGGCCGATAAAAATTGAAGAAAAATCGATCTTTACTCTCGGAACATTCTTTCGTCGTGAAATTCTTGTAGATTTTTTTTTTTATCCATAACTAATTGTAAGTAGCGCGGTATTTTCGACGGGAGTGAATCATTTCCTTGAGCTATCCGCACGGGATAAATTAAGTAGAATTCTCATTAACCGTCTTAAGGCGCTTATATCGATGCTCTCCCTCTCTCTCTCTCTCTCTTTCTCTCTCTTTCTTCTACAGCTCATTACTCTCCCTCTATTGCTTCAACTTTGATCGTATCCACGGTACGTAAAGCGATTACAAATATATCGCGTGGGAGCCATATCCAGAGCCCCCTCCACCATTATGGTAACGCGAGTTCATTCATACACGAGAAGGACCTTCCCCCCTTATCCTTTAGCTCGGCTAAAAGCCATAATAACATAACTTTTAACGCGGAAATAACTGCCGATTTCAACCATAACGCCGCAGCCGACTTGTCAAGCCTCTTATTATAAAAGTTTTCACAAGAAAGAGAAAGAGGGAGAGAACGGATTAAACCGGTTAAAGTTCGGGCTCTTACTCGGGCTTGAAAATCAACGACGATTCTATACGTTTATCGTCTTTACGACTGTGTGCCGAATAATCCGGAACTTTTTATGGAAACTAGTGCGTCGGTTAATCTCCTATGAGACTGCGCGACAACGACGCTCAATTCGAGCTTTAAAGCCATTTTTCAAGAAAGCTAAAGAGAGAAAGAGTAGAATTCTAGTAAGTATTATAAACGTGATCGATCCGATAACGATTATCAACAATTATCGTAAACGTACTAAAACATTTTTATCGTTAAAACGAAAAGTTTTCGCGAGGAAAATTAATTAAAGAGAAATGATCAAACTCGGGCGATTAGTTGCTCGTTATCGAGGAGGTACGGTTAAAAGAAGGCTACATTTATCTTCCGTTCGGAGAGCAGTAAGAGAAAAATGAAGAGGAGAGTAAGAAGAATGAATCCGTTGCCGCAAGAGTGGAAGGAAGAGGAGATAGCGTGAAACGGTTCCACTCTCGGCGTTCCTGAATGCATAACTCGAGCCACCCCGGAGTCACCTCGAGCCAGCTTCCAACCACCCCTAGCATCTCGCTCACGCTGTGTGGTGGTAGTATGAACACGTGTGCGCGCGCGCACGAGTGTACACAAGCGCGAGAGAGAGAAAGAGAAAGAGAGAGAGAGAGAGAGAGAGAGAGGACGGAGAGGGGGGAAGAACGTTGTGCCAGGCCGCATAGCCCGTTTAATTAGCGAAGAAATTAAACGTCGGGACGGCCACATCCGACATGGCCGCGCAATTAGAGGTATTATAAATTAATTATAACGCCGTGACGCAGCCAGTTTTGTGGGATTCAATCTCGGAATGGAGCTCGCCGCGCGCCAAATGGATGCCAAACAACTTACGTCTCCTGGGCATCCTCCTTTAAAGAAAGAAAAGCCGATTTCCGATGTGTTACACGAACCTCCGTGTTGAAGGAGACGTCTTCAAGGAGAGACGTCATCTCGACGTGACCTAACGGACAACAGCAACACGTTACAGTAATATTCGTGAATGGCCTAGAAGGACTAGGATGCGTAACGGATCCATTGTTAAACGCGACATTATGGAGAACGAGATAACGGTCATTGTACAGGCACATTGCCATTGTTGACCCTTTCAGTGGGCACCGAACGTGAACCCAGTTTGATATACTCGTCTATATCAAGGGTGGCTACCTAAACATCGAAAAATTTGATTATCTTCTCGATCGGTCTAATTTTTGGACTTACTGCTTTCGATGCTAACGATCTCCCCAGCCCCAAAAACGTGAATTGATTTCTGTAAAGAGGTGAGAAACGGAAGAAGGGCTTGCTTAACCCTTCCCAGCCCTAACCAGTTAAGTTAGAAGTCTCTGGACAGAATAGGAAGCGATTAAGCGAAACAACCGACTGACAGCACCTGTTGATACTTGGCCGGCCACCGCTCCAGGTTGCATGCGCGTACACTCGTCCTTCTGTAGATAGCTACGTATGTATGCGTGGCTCGTAAATAATAGGTGTGCACGAGTCGGTGGAGTCTCGGCTTGTTCGGTTGTATGGGATGTTGGTGTAACGGATTATATAGTCTTAGTTTGTTTAGAACTAGGCGCTATAAATATACCGGCTGGATTAACAACTATCGCCAAGTGGAACAACTTGGTCCACTGATTTTGGGATAATATGAAATTGCTGTCGACGCTCCTACGCTCTGCAAATTTGAGTGTTCTATAAAAAAAAAAAACTAAAAAACGAAGATGAATGGAATACGTGATGTGCTAAAGTTGAATTTCTGAACTCGTCTAGCTCCTTTTCACTTCGGAAAAGAGGACCGAGACTTTTCGTAGCCTGATAAATTCAACCGCACGAGTCCCAACATTAATATTCGACGTACGCGCGTTATTATCCTTCGTTCGTGACCGAACGTGCGGCACCCCCCATTATATCCCAGTTCGTGGGGATCCTTCGAAAACGCGCTACAAATTGTTTACGAGCGATATACACTCGTCCGGTTCATCGACGACTCCACCGACACCTCCTCCTCTTTCCTCCTACACCACCTACGCCTTTTTTCACCCTCCACGTCGTATTTGTATTCCGAACGAGCTTTCTCCGCGAGCTTATCGGGAAATTTATTTCGCGTGGTATCGATTCACGAGGACACGCCTGACTGTCCCTACCCATTCTGCCCTTCGCAAAAAAAAAGAATTAATTCCATAAAAATTTGTAACAATCCTGCAAACATTGCCGCCGAACCGATGATACCTACGCGAAACAATTTTCTGGCTACGTTTGAAAGCTACAAATAAAATAACACGAATTCAATAACGATCGATCGCCATACTCGCGGTTACCCGTATGCTCGATATCGGTTTGGATTAATCGAGATAATAGAGCGCCGATGAAACGTAAAGATCCAACTTGATTACGGTGTAAAGCAAGAGTTGCAAATTGGTGGCCCACGGGCCGAATATGGCAGTGATGATTTATTGTATAACAATATTATATGTATTATATAATAATTTTGCAGGAACGTTAACAAATCCTGATTTTTTATTACCGTGAACTGACTTATATCACTTTCAAAATAAACGACTCAATTCTTTGTACCATTGTTTCTATCGTAAAATCTTTCGATTCATAGAATATACAGCTCGTGTCTGATATAAGTCTAATTGACTGGTCCTTTGCTGCGTTTGAGAGCGTCGGTGTAAAGGGTGATAACTGTAAATTATCGTCGCTAGATCACCGAGCGATCATCGTTCTCTTACCTAGAGGAATCGCATAGAGATGGCAGAAACTATCGGTACGTTCGTGATAACACGATATCAAGCTCGTAAACAAGAGAGGCAACGTAGCCGGGTTCTGGTGAATTCTCTCGAAACTAATGCGAATCGAGGCTGAGACGTGAAACTGGAAACATCCTTCCACCGTTTACGTGCTGCCACGACTATTCCTGCAATTCGTACGTAGAACGTCGAAACAAGTACGAATCCGGAAAGTGGAGCTTAACGACGCCGCAATTTCGATTTCGTTGCACCCGACGATACCCAGTTGGGATAGTTCGGCTTTACGATTCCTTCAGGAAAATCAAGGAAAATATATCTCGTCTAGAGTATCGGTAAATATCGCTTGGTATTAATACAACGATGAACTAGTTTATTAACGAATATTAACGCAAACCCGCGTTGCGGTACCAAGGAGCACGTCCGGTTCGTTCCAAAGCTTAATGCAAACTGTCCGTCAATGTCGAGCTGTGACACGCAAGTAAAATAAACATAAACCGGGAAATGATAAATACGACCCTCGTAGCGTAAACGTCGCGCACCGATCCCGTTACATTCTGTTTAATAACATATCACCTTGTGTTTATATAATTATATATTCAATATTCAATAATTCATAATTAAATAGGACGTTTACATACGTGCACATATCGATGTAGATGCATATTGGATCCTTTGACGTAAGATCCAAAAATTTATAGAAATTATTAATGCAAATCATTTTGTAAAATTTTCTCGAATAAATAATTTATATGGAGACACCCATGGTTTTTATTTTTTCCCTGCCC
>JAIFRP010000007.1:2346056-2357048 GCA_032403825.1 Odynerus spinipes | reverse complement strand
CGCCCCCGCCGCCCTTGCTACTCACTAACAACTGAGAGTCCATCACTTTGTTCGGCCAATAATCCTCGAACCCCGTACCGGGGGGAAAGTAACTTTTAATATCACTCAAACTGATCACGGAGCATGTCTCACTTGCGAAGAGTTCGTTCCTAATACCCTGTACCTTGCAGCAGAACTTCAAGTACGAAAGGTCCCAGCCCTCGAGCTTTTCCGCCTTCAACTTGAGATTCTCCGTCTCGCCCTCGAAATAAAAGAGGGGTACGTACTGGAGACCGTCCTTCACCGTGTAAGGTACCACCGATTCTTTGTTTATCCGTATGAAACCACACTTCTCCGCCTTATTATGTCCGCCACCGCTAACGCTCGGATTCGTCCCGGCCGTTAACTTCGTGTAACACACGTCCAAAAACGTATAGAACTCCTTCGCGTCCGACAACCTCACTACGAGGTCCTTGCACGTAAACTGATCCCTCCCGAACTGATTATCGCAATGCTTGATATTTATCTCATTGAATAGCTTGCTCTCGGCGTCCGTAATATAGTAACTTCTTATGCACGTACAGCTATAGATATCCGAGTGCAGGTAACTCAGGTACTTGTTCAGCAGCTTAGACTCTAGGATTCGTACCGCGCAATATTTCTCGCCGGCACGGAATATGTACGGTATGTGACACTCGTCGAAGCTCGTCCAACCAAATCGACCACGCTGACTGTCGTCGTCGAGCGGAGTTTTGCCCTCCGTCGGCGTCGTCGGCGTCGTCGTCGTCGTAGGTACCAACGGTGACTTGGCCACGGTCGAATCGGCCGGTCGTTTGTTCAGATATCCGAGGATGCCAGGAAGATTAGTCTGCGCCGAAGGTATACAACCCTGGGCTGTCCTTTGCTGTACCGGTGCCCCTCCTGCCACCGCGGATACCATTTTCGCCTTGTTCGCTTCCACCATTTTGGCAGCCAATTCTCGGATCTCCGCTTCATCTGGCCGCTCTTGCTTGACGACGACTTTATCGAAACCTACGGAAGAAAAGGAAACGTCGGTCATTCGAACTTCATCTTTGTTGGATCGCTCTATCTAACGCACGAACACCTCGCTCATACTCGATTGGAAAATCAAAGATGGCGGCTTGTTCGTTTTACTAGCAGATATTTAAACCTTCGTTTCGGTATTTTTCAACCCTTTTTTATCTCATGGAACACTTAAATTATAAGATTTGTATGTACACTTATCGTGCATTTGACTTCTTTCGAAAAGAATTTAACGGTCTTTCCAAAGTTTCGCGGTATAACCTAAAATCCTATTGTGGCACGTTCAGGTTTGATCACAACTTTTCAGGTGTGATCAATTAAAAACGTCGCGCCAACGTTTGCTTATATCGGTAAACTCGTTCTAACCTTTCGTAAGAAAGAGTTACACAAAAATGATATTTCGCATCTTTTTCAGTTATACAGGGTGACTCCGTGAATTCGTAAGAAACAATATTATAAACAAAGTTTCCTTCGTTTGACAGGCGTTGTAATACTTTTCAAAGTATTTTTTGACTCATTTAATTGCTATCGATTGAAAGCAAATGAAAGACTATTCTCCAAGCAATTAAATCGTTTTCCTCTAACTTGAAAAAAAAATCATTTCCGAAGAGGCTAAGCAAGCTCATTTTATACATATGTAATGATTCACGATGATATATGTAATGATAGGAAGGAAGACGCTCGAGCGCATCGTGTTTATCATTTTGATGTTGCACCGGGTAACGCTCGCGACCTACGCCCCGGAATACGTAATACTTTTTCATAACCGTACGCGAGCGGCACGTGTTTGAAGAACAAGGAAAATCCATTTCGTTCGGTAAAATTGAAAAACAGTAGAGCGCACTTTCGACGATTATTTCGTGAAATTTTGAATCGCGCGCCTTGGTAGAGAGTGCACTCAACTTCGAAATTCGAGCGTGTCGAGTCACGTGACTTTTAAAACACGAGATTTCACGAACACGCACCGAACACAAAACAAAGGGGGAATGTCAATTTTGAGATGAACGAGAACCGAGGGGAACACACACGTGGACGGTGACGTCGGCGAAGGGGAACGATGGAAAAATCGTTAAACGAGAGGAACACGAAACGTCACGTTTCTCCACTCGGAACTCTCCTCTTCTTCTTTATCATCATCGTCACGATCATCGTCATTTTCATCGCTTTCACCTTGTATTCGAATAGAGTGAAAAGCTTCCATCGATCGAGTTTCGAAAAGAACCATTGTCCATCGAGTAATCGAACTCGTACCTTCTAATCTCGAACCGATCGACTTTCGAACTCTCAAGAATCGAGTTTCGAATAGGATTTCTCTCTCGCCGAAAGCACAGAACTCGCACGTATCCCTCCTCTCTCTCTCTCTCTTTCTCTCTCACGTTCTACCTTTGCACAGGAGAGCGCACTCGTTTTCTTATCTCTCGCCAAGGACGCGTTTCCGTTATAATCCACGAAAAAAAACGAGCATATATTACCCGGGATGACGATCTCGTCTCGATCGGTGTGCGAAGAACGATAAGGGAATACTAATAACGGGGTAGAATTTAAAAAAAAAAAAAGAGAAAAGAATGTGGGCCAAACGAACGTACAGTTTGACACTCGGTCGTGTGCACTGGTCGTAGAGGGGCTCCTTTTCTCGAGCCATATGGCGTCCGTGCTGCTGTCGGCGCTCGCAACGGGTACGTCCGCCGCGAAGTCGTTCCTCATATCCTCGCACCGTACAACGGATGGCTCGACACCACAGTAGTGGCCCGTTGTCGTGGAACTCTCGCTTCCCCTTTTCGAATCACATCTCGTCGCGCGAGAGAGATCACGTACCGGCGAGGAAAGGAGGAGAAGGAGGTTAAAAAGCTCGCGTCTCTCGAACGACGAGAGACGAAGACGTGCCGCTTCTATTGCTGCTGCTGCTGCTGTTGCTGGTGGTGGTTGTAGTAGTAGTAGTGGTGGTGGTGGTGCTGCTGCTGCTGCGCCGTCGACGACGACAGCAGCAACGACGGCGGCGACGATTTCTGCTGCTGGTGTTGTTCCTGCTCTTGCTGCTGTTGCGGCTATGACGAGGAAGACGACGACAACGAGCACGACGACTACGGCGAACGGTGAAGACCATGTTACACGACGCGAGACACCGCACAGAAAACTCCCCTTCTCGCTCTCTCGTTCTCCCACCCAATTCCTATCGCTCCATCTCTCTCTATCATACTCCCCCTCTTTCTCTTTTTCTTCATCTCCCTCTCTCTCTCCTACACACGCACCGTGGCGTACAGTTTTCACGCTTTCCCCCGACACCCCGCGCCGCCTATCACACCAGGTGGCGCAAGCGTGCATCCAAGAAAGAGAGAGACAAACGTCACATACATACATACATATATATATATATATATATAGGTACCTAGCACGGTAAAGGAAAAAAGAGAGTGAGAGAAGATACCCTCCAACGGAAAGCTTCCTTCGAGAAAAGCGTACCTCTGTATGAGGAAGAGGAGAAACACGTCGAGGAGACCTCGCCGTCGTCGAAGACGTTCTTCCTCGTGGAAAGCGCCATTTCGCGACTTCCCGTGAATCTTCAAGTCACCATCACCGTCGTCGTCCAGTGGGTCATGCCTCGACATCGAGCCCGTCCGGCTGTAGCCGCACAAGAGATACTAGGCATTGCCGTGTGCTCTCCGTGCTCTAGCCGGTTCTCTCTGTCGCACACGGCAGACAGGCGGACGGACGGTTGGATGGACGAACGCAATGGGCTTTTGCCTCGGACTGTACACCCCCACTCACCCCTACGTGACACCCCCTCTGTCTTCGCTCCTACTACTCTTCCACCATGCTACCCGTCCCTTCTTCCTTCTACACGAGGTGTATGTAATACATATATGCGAATCGTCGAGACTTCGAGGCGACTTTTCTTCTTCTGTTGCTGATTCTTCTTCTTCTCCTTCTTCCGGGACTCCCCACGACAACCAGGCTTTTCTCTTCCCTGCTTTCAAGATCGCAATTCGGGATTCTTTCCCATTTCTACAGACCACTAACCTACATTGGTTTTGTGTTTTTAGGGTTGTACTTACGTAAGAGTAAAAATAAGGGCAATTTTGCGTCTATCCCCAACAAATACTGCCAAGGTCTACTTTGGGGTGCTGTTATCTTTCGGAAATGTACGGGTGTTCCTCCTATCGTCCTGCCGCGAAAGTTTAATGGCCTTCCCACTATAGATAAGATCGGCAGGAAGACGATCCAAGGAAACGAGTCGTAGAACCAGGAAGTTAAGCTCACGAGGACGCTCGACTTGTTTCGAGCCAACAACACAATCGAGCTACCTTCTACTTCCGGCTTCTTCCCGCGAAAATCATCATTCAGCTGTCTATATGTGTAGCTTGTCATATATATTGTATCTAGATACAGTTTATCATTAGCCACCATTATTGCCAATCATCGCCATCTATGTAACACGGTAAAGAACACTGATGTTTAAAAAAAAGACAATTGGACCACCAGTGTCTGGCGAATTAGAATGGAATTAACCCCCCAAGTTCCTTCTTTTTCGAAGTCGCTTAAAAAAATGACGTGTGTTACTTAGACGGCAAGATTGAAGTACAAAGAGATATTCAACATTAAATAAAAGGAAGGTGCGCGTGGTGCAAGGCGTGAGTGTGCGTAATTAAATTCGATTTGACGTACGGTTCCGAGCTATGTGCCAAAGGCGCTTGCGTGATGTTCGCCTATTCGCGCCTGAACTCCTATGATCGACACAGAGCACGTGGTCAGTGTGTTCTACGATCTCCACACAGATTCTCTATCTCTCTTTCTCTCTTCGTCTTTTTCCGTCGTCGATTTAACAGCCATCGCGCTTTAACACCGCAGCGATTATAGATAGCGATCCACCTGGTTGACCGAATAATTTTACCTGACCTAAAAGTTTCGCTTTTAAAAGTGCTTCCTCGCACTATGAATAATTCCTACCCTACGTAATATCACGCTAGAGTCACGTTTTCAAAAATCAATGAAATTATAACGGGTTTACAAGCGTCGACCATTCGATTAAATTATCGCGCTTCTAACGAGGTCGTAACTAACCATAAATGTGTCACCTTAATTATTGCAGCGTATGTCTGTAATTGGATTAATTCGCCACTTTTAGCAGCACTTTCTTCTTGCATTATTAGTAGGGGCCATCGGTTTTCCGTGGGATTGCCAGGGATTGGCGAACGAACACGTTGCCGGGCAAAAGAAAGCCGTGATAATAAAATCTAGCATGACCACAGTCATGTTATCACGTGGACGAGATTGAGAATTGTTTAGAATCCGTCAAAAACAATTTCAGAATCACAGAAAAGATGTTTTATTAATCGTTCTCTAGAGCTGACCAAATCAGGTACGTGCTCTCCTTTAATATCCCACGCGACACTGACAGCTTTCGATGTGAACGTAATAACGCAATAATGTGCGTGGCAATGTGAACGCACTGGAACAGCTGATAGAAGAGAAAAACGAAGGACAACGTAAACCTCTCTGCGATGTGCGTTTTAATTGATGCACGTCAAAAAAGTGCATCGATTAAACAAAACGCATGATTATTGGAATCGGGTTAAATACATTGGAAGCGTTTTCCTAGGACAATGAAGTTGCAGGCTTCATAGAAGTTAGGTTTCACGGAAACCCAAATTGTAAATAAGAGCAGCGGGAAGGGAAAAGGAAGTAGGTTTTAATATCGATATCGTAACTTTCGCCGTGGTACAAACTTTTGAGCGCACGCGTGTGTCAAGTTACACGCTATACACGTTGGTGATGAATCCACTGTTGGGGCATGTAAATAATTAAATCGTACAACCGATCGAGTTTCGCATCGTGTTGCATGGATCGGCTGCAGGAGACTAGGTACATACCGCTCAAAGAGTGGCCAGGGCCAGCGCGTAAGATCGCACGGACGATGTGACAACGTCGCACGGTCGATATGCTCTTTCAGGCAAAGTGCCAAGATTGGTAAATGTACGCGGGGGTATATAGCCGCGGTTTCAGGTGCCCTCTCCCCCCTCCTTGGTCCATCGTCGAACCCCCACTACGACTTCTGGAACTCGCCCGTGGGATTTCTCCGCGAAAGTGGGGGGTTGGAAAACGAGAGTGGGGGTAGCGAAGTTGCGCAGAACCCAGCCAGACGTACTCTCCGATCCGTGCCTCTGCGCAGCTCTTACATACATATACCGACGACCTCCTATATACTACATATGTATTATACTTATTATTTTAATCATGATTTACAGCCGCGGCGTTGCCGGCTCTACGCGCCCGGCACGCCCACTCCCCTCTTTTTTCGACGTTGCAACCATGTATATCTAACGCGTATACATAGAGTCACCGGTGCCTAGGTGTATAAGGCAACGTCGCTTGATCGATACTTGAGAAACGTATAACGTTAAAAAGTCGCCATTTTAAGGATAGTTTTCTTTCGCAATCTCTCCTCTCTTGCTATGCGTGCCGCTATATACTCGACCTTTTTCCTGCGACCACTATCGGGCGGGAGTGCGCGCGCGCGCGCGCGCGGCCGTTTCTTTTTTTCGTTTTTCTAATTCAGAAAATACGAACGGTGGCCCGACGTGCTCTTTCGCAATAACAAACGGTTATTTATTCTAAACGATGTCCTTCGTCAAAGACGTATCTCACCGAGGTCGAAAACCGTCGACATTTCCAACGTTGCGGCGTTGCCATCGCAAAATGGCGGGCGCGGCCTTGATAACGCGTCTTCTTCTACGTCTTTGCTCTGGGCCAGTCGTTTTGGCAACACTGGAAGGTCGTTAGCGATCTATTTATAGTCGTCCGCCATTGCCGCTGTTACTATGCCGAGCGAAGCGCATACTTGGTTCAGGGGTTGGCGGGAGCGTGGGGGAGGGCAGCGAGGAATTACTGAAAGAACAATATGGCGCTCAACCGGATGTGCCTTCTTCCAATCTATCCATTCTCTCTCTGCTACACCTCTCACCATGATTCTCCATTCTCTCTCTCTCTCTCTCTCTCTCTCTCTCTCTCTCTCTATCTCTTGCTCTCCTCCCTCTATTTGTACTTCTTTCTCCTTCTCTCTTCCCTTCACTATCTCCGTTCCTCTCGTTCTCGTCTTCCATCCTATTTCTCTCTCTCTCTCTCTCTCTCTCTCTCTCTCTCTCTCTCTCTGCCTTTCCCTCTTTACTATCATAACGGCCAACGTTATTTTCTTTCGCAAAAATATGCCATCGCGGAAGCAAATGTTACGTAACCATGAAATCGTCCTGGCAATGTGAGTGGCCGCTTATATAAATTTCGCGAATACAACGTTACCAAGGCGTGTCTAGCTAGAGACTACTATGTATGTAAGCCTGTTACTCGATGGATCTAAGCTCCATGGTTCGTCGTCTTTCTTCTTTCAACGAAAAGTAAAAAAGAAAAACCGTGTAAAAAAGAAAATAAAAATAGCACGAAAGGGTAGAGAAAAGATCACGCCGTAAATCATGGGAGCACACACAGAGAGGGAGCGGGTGAGCTTTCGGAGAAAGATTTTTTACGCGCTTAGCAAAATTGCATATGGCGGCGTTCAGTCGTCGCAGCTGACGAGCGTTGTGGTATTACGCACACCTATCGCACCGAGCACGCATGCGACTTGCCCGAAGCCGGGACGCCTCGGAAATGTTCGGCAAACTTCGTGAAAGTGCCTCTTTGTTACATCACTACTCGGTTCTTATGTAGTAAATAGAGAAGGGTACATTATGTACCTGCGCCTGCACATATTTCCCTGGCGGCTCTCGAGCGCGTATACATACCGCGCGCGCGTATATATTTGGCTCCGCATATATATGTACATACATATGTACATAGAGATAGACATATATATATGTACATGCGCTCGAGCGACGGTCGGGCGGGTTAGCACTGTGCCATGATCCACGTTACACGATGCGCGCGTTTGTGGATCAACCCTACGAAGAGGAACGCGGGTATATAGTCGCGCGCGTACGTCTGCTTCGTTTCCTTTAACGTGCGCGCTTCTGAAAAAAACGTTGTTGCGGTACATACATAGGCTCGAAAGCCTTTCTCGAGCATATCGCCATTGCTCCTTTTTTCACCTTTAATTGTCCCGTGACAGAGGAGAGCTTCCTCGTAGATAAAATACACCCTGTGTAGTTTTAATAGAATACTATGGCTATGATAAGGAACGTAGTAGATATAACGTAACAAACGAGAGATATGTATGCGTATTATGTGTATATGTACATAGGTATATCACACACCATTTAAAAGACCCTCATGAATAATAAACTCGGCAGCATTCGATTCCGCGGTCTTTCTACCGGCGAATTATATTATTATTGCGCATCGTAAATCGCGTTATCAAATTATTCTTTCCTCCGTTCTGCATACATAAGGAGAATACATACGCGTAACTCGCTTATAGGAACGTTAAATTGACTTCCAGCATCCATGGCTACCAGAGAAGATTATTATTGCCCTCGTATAACGTGGAATCGATATCGGAAAGATAGGAGATACGCGTGTCTCGTTTATCACGACATTTCTCTTTTCCCACGATATATCACCGAACGACTTGGAATTTGAAATATATCGTAGCAGAAGATTAAGGAGCATACTCGACGATACCAAGAAATTCTTCTTCGACTATGATAATCTCAAAGACATCCGCCATATTAGACGGCTGCGATGGTCTACGATCGATTCCTTTCGATGTCGTTTCACCTTGCTAATGCGTTATCTACTTGCACACGTGCGACAGCGACACGCGTTGAATCAAAATTATATTCCTAGATATTGTAATATCTATCTTTTGGTTATTAACTACACAACTTTGTTGTTTCGCACGAATTCCAAAAGAATCGTAGAACGAGCGCCGCTCGGATACCCATGAAAAATAAAGGAACGTACGAGCGAGGAGGTCAGGCGACGAAATTTCGACGAAATTCGCCGTTCGTTAAAAAATTCCTTCCGTTCGAGCCCGATGTCCTTCGAAAAAGACTTCGATTTGTACGAAACCACGGGGCAGCCAGGGGCCGGGGTGAGACGTGTTCCCCTTTTAAAATGCGGACACGAGTGGCGCGCTTTTTTTTTCTTTCTCTTAAGGATCGTCTTACAACGTGCCTTAAATAAATCATGACGTCAGTCTTTTCCAACGTCGACGGGCAAAGAGAAATACATAAACGATATTAAGGCATCGTTTCACCAGCGATGTGCCATCGATAAGTTTCCAAGAAACGCGGTGGTATCTCTTCCGGCACCCGCGTCGAAAGATCGATTCGGGCTCGTGTTTTTATACGACCACGTGGTCCGCCGCGCCGTGTCGCACGCGCGAGACGTTTCGCGCGTTGCGCTTAATTATGTGATAGGCGGCTGGCGGAGCCGACAAAAGGCGGGATCGATCGTGAATATCGGTCGATCGACATGTATCACTCGAAACATCTTGATCAACGAAAAGTTTTGTAAATAATTTTCGTCTAATAATTTATAAAAACATCATCGAATGTATATTCGAGTGTCACGTGACTTGTTCGACATATATCGCATACGAGAAAGAAGGCAACATAATCGATAGATCACCGAGAGTAAACAACATTGTTTTCACTCGAAGGTAGTTTTACAACGCGAAGGGGTAGTGTTGTCCACGTCGGTAAGGATGGACAACATTGTTAACAGGTAAAGTAACGGTATAAATCGCCTTGTTACAGAGTTACATTATAACAAAACGTTCTCGCATGTTCTCGAGCACGTTGACTGGCCGTGTCGAAGAAACGAAAAGAAAACAATGCGAAAGATGCATCGGCATCCAAAGAAAACTAAAAAGATCGAGATTAAGTAAAACAAAAGGTAAAAGATTGAGGTTAAGTGAAACAAAAGATGATACTTGCTTGACGCACGTAGTGAAAATCATCAACGTTGTCGTTAACACTGCGAAGCATACAACAGTAACATGCGTGTCTCGTGTTGTTGCCGCTTCTGGCACTGGTCGCCGCCAGCAGCAGCAGCAGCGCCGGCGTTGCCGCCACCCATAACCTCAAAAAGTGTAATAGCTTACCTCTGGTAACACGGGCTTCGACGATTTGCACGTCCTCGTCGACGATCCTGTCGCTCATCTTCTCCTTCTTCTCGTTAGCCTGAACGTCCATGCACATAATTTCGCCCCGTTGAGCGACACTTTCGAAGCACGGCCACGGCACTAGCCCTGTTTACTCGTGACATTTACATCGAGTGGTGCGTAGAACCGCTCGCGCGAAATTCATACGCGCGCACGGGATATAGGGACTGCGAGCGAGCGAGTATAAGCGAGCTTGCGAGCGTGTCTTTCTCTCTCTCTCTCTCTCTCTCTCTCTCTGTATGTATATATGTGTGCGTATGCGCGGAAATATCAGTGTATGTGCGCGTACGGAGAGAGGGATATAGAATCGAGGAACGGAGCACTGGGAAGGAACCGAGATAGGATCTCGCGACAGGGCGCACACACAGCAGGGTGCACCGCGTATACGATCGCGGCGTTTCTCGCTTTCGCTCTCGATCTCTTGCCGAGGACAACACTCGCGCGCGAGAGCGAACTACCAACGAACGAACGGACGGATGGATGGATGGATAGATGGATTAGCCGGACGAGGCAAGCGAACCGACGAAGGAAGGTACGCGGGCGGCACGTTCTCTCTCGACGAGCGAGAGAGACGGAGATAATTTTGAGAGGGAAGGAGCTCCTCCCCACAAGTCGAGCCACCGTGCCAACCAGCAGCACTCTCTTCTTGAATAGCAGCAAGCACTCTCGCGGGATCACGAACGTGGCCTCGTCTCACGCTTGTTCCGCGCTTTTCCGTGCCGTTTTCTTTACGGCGTTGAACGCGAAGAGGCCGACCCGGGTTCCGTTCAGATTTGAATGTGGCACACGTTGCCAGTTCTTTCTCGTATCCTCTCCCTCTCCTGCTCGTCCCTCCCCCCTTAACCGCCATCCCCTCCCCTTCCCTCCCGACCTCCCCC
>JAIFRP010000007.1:2333136-2345286 GCA_032403825.1 Odynerus spinipes | reverse complement strand
CGTATCGAGAATTTTTGAAAGTGGCTGTACGCGCGTTCTTACGGGATATTATTATGGGCGTATTTCTTTTTTTTCCTTTTATTTTTCTTTTGTTTTCGTTGATTTGTTATGCGCGAGGACTGTGATCCGATCGATCTCTCTTTTTTCCGCGCAAACGTCGAGTTTTCTTCCGAAGGAGGACAAAACAATACAATTGCCGTGGAAAAGCCTGTGTGCTTTTTTATTATTATTATTGCGGCTGGTTAACAACGTCGTTACAAGATACATAGAAACACGCGGAGTAATCAAAACACTGACCTATTTTGAATGTTTACATTTCTTTTTGTTGCACCATCACGCGAGCTCTCCAACGCGTAAGTACGCCAACGACAAACGGGATTTTAAAGGCAAAGAGAAAAATGGACGTGCCTGTTTTTAAAATCTTCTTCATACCATCTTCCCTAACCCCCGACGCGTTATTACGAGAGAAATAAAAAGTTATTTTTCGCCGGCGGGCGAGTGCAAAATAAAGTGGAAAAAGGGAAGAGAGAAAATACGAAACGAAAAATATGTACAATAAATAATATAAATGGAATGTGTGCGCGCGCGTGCATTTTCGCGCCGATCTATTTACGTTAGCGACACGTTCGCGAGTGGGTGGTGAGCATGAACAAAAAGAAAAAAAACAAGAGGAGAAAAATAAATAAAATGCACGTCCGTTACTTCATTTTCTCTTACGGCACGTTTCTCGCACCTTTATTGTATCACACATTGCTCGTTATCTCGTTGAACGGATTCCATGTCCTTCGTTGCCAGAAGACCCTTCGTGCTTTCGGCCGTTTGCATCCACAGTTGCACCTGTTAATGTGTCAGGGATTAAAACAGATTAAGTAATTATTATCGATCGCAATTTTGTCGATAGTACCCTAGCCGGGCTTATGGGGTTGCAAAAAGGGGTGGGGGAATACGAGCGTGATAATCGTCATTCGATATACACGAGAGAACGAAAGAGGGGGTGGAAGGTCTATTAACTTGATTATTATTTAGTGAGTAGCAAAGTGTATGAAAGCAAAGACCGATTGTGTGATAACGACGTACATACGTATAGAGTGCATACGGTATGAGCTCTCGTTCTTATCTACTACAAACAATTACACTTTATCGTCGATATCGTTTGTAAACGGAACGTTTGCAAAAAATCGATCTGGAAAACACGTTATAAAGAGAAAAAGAGAAGAGAGGAGGAGCTTTAAAAGTGATTCGTCAAAAAATCTCATGCGACTCGTCCACGAGACATCGATACGATCCGATACGCAAGGTCAAGGACGAAGAGGCTTGGTCGTACTGTGTCTCGGGTTACGCTGAATCGTCCTTATCGGCATTTTATTCCGAAATTTATCCTGTTATAACTCAAACTCATAGTTGCATACATATGTAATAGGGATGCTCAAAATATTAAAAATCTCTATCAGCGAATACGGATACAAATAGAAATCATTTGTCGCGGTATTCGAGAATACGAGTACGAATGGTACCTATGAACTTCGATCAAACGCATTTTAGTTTAAAAAATGGCGAATAAGAAAGAAAAAGAAAGATCACCTGTTTGTGAAGTAGATCTCTTCGTCGACCGGATGGTTCTTTACCCAGTAGTGGTACCAGGACGCTTAAGCTGGATTGAAACTTTTCTAATGCTAGAGCGTAGTTACCCTCGGCAAGATATTGCTCGCCAACTTCTCCTATTTCAAGTGCATCGGCCATTCCGATTGTACTTTTACTAAGAGCTCCTAATATATCGGATTAAACGTTCAGAGTTAATCGATGAGATCGATCGATTAAAAGCGGACCACGCAGGTGCATCAAAATTATAATACCCACATAGTTTATCAAGGAAATAATGTATAACGAGTTGAACCGTAGCATAAAGAATACAAGGGGTGTTCAGAAAGTTCCCGGAAAATGACTGCCAGCGAATGCCTTTAAAGTATTTTTTAAATTTGGAAATAAAGAAAATTCTGATAGAATTACGGTAAAATCTTCCATCGCTCGTATCAATTAATTATAAACATATCATTCTGTTCTCAAATAATAACCACTTTTCAAGAACCTTTTGGACACCCTACATATAGTTCAGAACGTATAAAGTGTTTTCGAAAAATTTAGAATACGTGATACCAACGTAGTTCTTGAAAGCTGAAACCCGGTCTCCTATTCAAAGACTGCACCCTTTGCAAGCCCGACACGTTAGCCTTCTCTTCCACTGGTTCGACCACCTTCTCCTTGCTACCGTTATTTTCATTATCTATAGTCTTCAATTTGAGTTTTTCTGCTCGACTAATGTAATCGTTCACGTGTAACCCCAGAACCTCTTTCTTCTTGGGATCGCACTCGTCTAACGAAAGAACGATGGAAATTAGGGGAAAAAGTGATTAAGCGCGTTCACCCGTTGGAGTATCCTTACTGTTCAAAAGAGGAATGAAATATCGGAGTGCTTCGCAATACAAATGGAAGGCCTCCTTTGCTTTCTTCTCGGTGTCCATCTTGACGGCTTCCTGCACGAGCTTCACCGCCTTTTCATAGCTCTCCTTTGTGGGTGCATGCTCCAGGTCCAAAAAGACGTGGGAGAAGAAACCCTCGAAAGTTATGCGAAGCTCGGGATCGTGCTTCAGCAAGGATAGCAAAAGATCCTTGCATTCATCCGAGACTCGCGGTGTCTTTGGTATCTGCGCTGGTATCAAGAATATACGCTGACGTTTTCGTCGTGGAATTAACGTCGTCACGTTTACGAAGTTTCTTATTGCTAATACGTGCTAGTTCATAGATCGCGAGTTCTTTTTTCTTTTTCTTTTTTTTTCTCGTGTACACATAAAGATAACGTACAATGGCATCATCACCTCGATCGGACGACGTTCCTTGATCTTTTCCGCCAATTCTTGGAAGCTACTGCTAGAGTAAGGTGCCTTCCCGAAAAGACACTCGTACATGATCACGCCCACGCTCCAGAGATCGACACGGGCATCGTACTTGTGTTTTAGTAAGATCTCGGGTGCCATGTAAAGGGGCGAGCCGCGTATGGCGAATTTGTGTTCGGTGCTCGATAAGTACTGTGCAAAACCGAAATCTGTAATAAAAAGAAGGCAATGGCGACGAGCGCGATCGATATGACCTAGATCGGATAGTTTAGTTGTCTAGAGTTAAAATGGAAAGCCGTATTGATTTTAGAAAATAATAAAAAGGCCACCCATACTTAAAAAATGATTATTTGACGTTGTAATCGTTCGTATTTAAAATTCTTAATGAATAAAAAAAAAAACTTAATACGGCCGCACAGAAGATTTCAGAAGATTTAAAGCCGCAGGTTCTACCATCCCTGACCTAGATAATCAACGTCTATGTATTTTTTCTATTTTTGTTTTAAATTTGGTAAACGGACCTCCAACCTTCAGCTTCAGGCATGGTTTCCTCACGAGCAACAAATTTTGCGGCTTCAGATCCATGTGACAGACATTGTGATCGCGCAAGTATCTCAGTGCTAGCGCTAGTTGCTGCAAGAATCTGCGGCACACGCTTTCCGGTAACTTGTGCCGTCGCCTAATGAAGTTCGAGAGATCACCGCCATCGCAAAATTCCATCACGATGTAGATTCGCCTAAATTTAAAGGTAAAAAGAAGGGGGAAAGGATCGAACGATTTTCTAGAAAGGATTCAAATTTGAATAAATTACACTAACCCTTCGTCCCAAAAAAAATCCTTCATCTCGACGATGTACTCGTGGTTCAGGATTTTTAATAAATTTATCTCCGTTACGAGATTGTTGATCGCCGATTTGGATAACGTTGACTTGTCCACGCATTTTATGGCCACAACGTCTCGCGATCCTTCCTATGAAATTTTTTTAATTTTGTCTTTGTTTAAACGATCACTCGAAAAATCCAATCGAAAATTGAAATCCTATAAAACGCTGGGAATATTGCGATCGGAGCGAGACACATATCGAAAACCTTCAACAATGGCGTTGCTCGATAATACTCTACATCGACTAATCGCACACGGTAAGTAGTAATGACCTATATAGTTGCTCCGCTTATGCCATAGCGCTCACTCGTCGTGTTTCATTCATGCAACGAAAGTAATAGCGGAAAATGTTAATAAGCGGTCTACGTACGTTCGTTATGAATAAATGCGTAGAAGAAATCCTAATTTAACAAAATTATTATAATATAATTCAAAATTGTGAACTTTGGAAAATCGAAGCATCTAATATGATTTATGTTCTTCTTCTTCTTTTGTCAAAACAAAAAACAATCACGGAAACGCGTTAAAATGGAATTTTTACGTTCAATTTATATACATGTATATACGATAAGATATACTTATCGATCCTATCGACTCGTAAGAAGCGAGATCTTGTCGGTTAAAAGAAAAGATAATGGAAAATTCTGCTTGATACGGTCCTGCGATCATATGTTCCGATGCACGTTAAGGAGAGTTTGAGCCGAACCTCAAAATATACAGACTTACCTTCCGTACTGCTTTGTATACAGTCGCGTAACTCCCAACGCCAATCTTTTCGAGCAAGTAGTAATCCTTCACACTCGGCAGACTCATTTTCTCTCTTAAAATAATAATGATCCTCACACGGGCATTTTCACTGTGAAGACTATCGCAATACAACGCGGGATTCGATTGACAGAAAAACGAAACCACGAGCTACTCCACGCTGCGGCGGTGCATTGGCGTAATCGGCTGAAATCACAGCAATGATTTTTTTAAATCATTTCCTTTCTTTTGTGATTTTTTTCGAAGAAATTTGATTTCCCGAAGAAGACTGCATTCGATTTATCGATGGATCGATAATGTTGCTTTACATGGTATAGATACAATGTTGCTTTGCGAAGAGAAACACAAAGCTAGTTAATTTAAGCGAAATATATGAATATTTTTACAATAAATAATATACAGAACGAACGATAAAATCGAAAGAGGAAGCCAAAGAGAAAAAAATTCCGAATTACGTGTATTTTTTGAAAAGTATTAAAATCTTGTTGCCCCGTGTACCCCCCGATGGTGACGCCCATGCGCGTCAGCTGTGCGCAGTGCGCGCACTCGCGCGGTGCACGAGGCAACTTCGGGCGGTTGACTCGTGCAACGCCGCTCGGCGACCGATCGTCTCGCCTCGTCGCGGATCTGCCACCAGCAGCAGACGAGTCCTATCTCTTTCACGGATAACTTGTTCGCGAAATTCCGCGTCTCCGATATTTCTCTCTCTCTCTCTCTCTCCCTCTCTCTTATTTAAATACGGAAAAGGAGAGAGAAAAAAAGAAGAAGAGTGAAAACCGAAAAGAAGCAGTTGGAAGTTCCCGTTTGCTATTGGAAATCCACGTTCGGTGTGAAGAACGAAGAGGCACGGACACAGGAAGAAAAAGCGGCGAGGAGTTAGTGCACTGCTGGTGGAAAGAGAGTGGTGAGAGAGTGAGAGAGAAGGAACGAACGCGTCGTTCGCTCGATACGGAAGGAAAAACTCGTCTCCTCTTGACGGACGCGCGCGCTATGGACGTGACAGCAGTTCTCGGGCTATAAGCTCGTCCTCTCACTCCTACTACACTTCTTCTTCTTCATGGTAAATGGTGCGTGTTCCAGATCGACTCTCCTAGCCCGCTGGCCCTTTTCTCTCTCTCTCTCTCTCTCTCTCTCTCCGTCCCTCACTCCCTCTTTCTGTCTCCCTCTCTCTTTCTCTGTCTTACCCTCGCGCATCGTTACCGCTCCTCCCGAGAGTGCGTCGAACACGACCGAGAAAGAACGAGTGCAATGGACGGGCTCGCATATGTTTATGTACCAATACAACGCCCGATAAGCATCACTCTCGACGACGTGCGACCGTTACCAGTTTACTCCTCCTATCGGTACTCTTTTTCACTCTGCGGAAAAAGATATCGATAAACTTCTTTTCCTTTCGGTTATCGCTTAATCGAGCAGCTGCTGTCGTTGTATGCCGTGTTCGTCCATAATAAGGTGACTCAACCACAGTCGGTCGCGTTATTTCGTTGCGAGACAACGTTCACCGTTCGTGCATACTCCGTGCTGGCCCGGCGAACGCACTACGGTGGTGTCAACGTTCTGATACAGATCGATCGTGGCCTATCGTTTTTTTCCGGCTACTTCCGCCGATCCTTTACCGCGTTTACCTTTGAGTTTTGAGAAACGACGCGATCGGTACCCTCGAGGATATAACTTCGAGTTACGTTCGACTCGTCGAGAGATCGGAGTGTTTTTAATGCCGATTTTTCACATCTCGTGTATCGCAAAGTGATTCCGTAGAAATTGTGTGCTGTAACAGTGTGTTATACTCGATACGCGATCGAAGTTTTGAAACGAGCAATCGATTTGCCATTGGATCGACCCTTAACTCCTTTCTTATCGCGAGTGACCTCTCGTTATTGGCTCGCGGAAAGAATTATCGGAACAACGTGCAAGGTATATTCCAAGGTTACGACACAATGATGATTAGTGCGCCGATAAGATCGTTCGATGATAATTTATGATTAAAATGCGACAGGATTAGACTTGTCTCGTGTGATTAGCGTTACTTCGAAGAATTCTTTGCTCGTTCCCTTTGTGTTCTTTGTATTTACCACCGGAGCGCGAGACCGTGTTCACAAATATATTTTCCTCTTGAGCTGTCCCTTTCTTCTCGAATTGCTTTAGGAACGTTTCCAAAGAAGGTATCCTCTCGAAGGTTGTCTGCAAGAGATATTTAATGTATCGTCGTTAAAAAATAGATCGCTATTAGAGTGACCACAAAAGGTTATTTATTTCGGGAACGATTCATCCTCGAAAGTCCACTGACGATACGAATTATCAATCTTCGATAAACACTCCACGCCATTGGTCGGTCCGCGTGCGAGGTCGTCTCCTGATTGGTCCTTAGGATCTTGACCCATTCATCGTTTTTTCCGTGGCAGCAGTGTTCAGTGTATCAGCTGCCGGAGCAAAGCTTTGATGTTTTGGCAGCTGATTTTATTTTCACTTCCGTCTATCGTCGAAGTATTTTGAATTTTTTCGTTTCATCCGCGTCGCGGACAAGCTCGGCCCTTCTTTTTCGCGTGTGACTCTCGAAAGGTATTTGTCGAAAGCGAGGGAGAAAAGTCGTATGTTACCCGACGCTTTATTCGGGAAGTAGAAAATAATGACGTCATGTACTGAAACATAAGCTGTTTTCACCTTGTTCTCTGCATCGTTCGCGGAACACAGGTGCTACGGTTTTCCGATATCGGATTTATTCGCTATATTAGGAGTACTGACGCGATACCAGGAAAGCTGCGTAGGTGGATTGATGAAGATTGATTTCCGAAGTTGTATATAGTGAAAACCGTTCCCATGTTTCGTA
This sequence comes from Odynerus spinipes, assembly GCA_032403825.1. Taxonomy (NCBI): domain Eukaryota; kingdom Metazoa; phylum Arthropoda; class Insecta; order Hymenoptera; family Vespidae; genus Odynerus; species Odynerus spinipes. Next base: position 2,337,921 of record JAIFRP010000007.1, on the reverse strand, counting down.
TCTAGTCACTTTACCCGATCGTTTTTCATTTCCAATGTATTTTTCTGGATTTAATTGATACTGTAGTAACGTAGACTCGTATGTTTCTAACTTTTGCACTTAAGTTCGTTCGAGTGTTCTCCAAGATTTGCCAATTTGGTGTTTGGTGTTTAGGTGCAGTATATATTACGCAAGGATAATACAGCAGTGTTCTAAACACTTGCTGGAAAGATAGAATAATGGATTCCGAAGAGGAAACGCTTTACGACGATGTTGACTCTGGTAATGAGTCCAGTGGGGACGATGTGGATTTTGCCATGGAAATTGAATCTGGAAATCCTCGCGAACGGGCTACCGACGTCGATGAATATCCATTTGAAGTTCTATCAACGGAGGAAATTGTGCAACACATGGTCGACTCTATAAAGGAGGTCAACACTGTAGTCGAAGTATGATTCATAGCTTTACCATCTTAGTACCAATTAACGTAGTAATTTCATTCAAGTACTTAGTAAACGATTACTTACAGATACCTGCAACAACGACGCGTATTTTGTTAAATCATTTTAAGTGGGACAAGGAAAAATTAATGGAACGCTTTTATGATGGCGATCAAGAAAAATTATTTGCAGAAGCTCGGGTCATTAATCCGTTCAGGAAGGGTCCTTTGATAAATAGAAGTTGGTCCTCCCAAAGTTCCTTGGTAATCGATTACACGAGCATTCTTTTGTTGTTATTTTTACTGTTTACAGAAAATACTTTACACATATCCTTCTTACAGTCTAGGAGAACATCCGCAAATGGAACAGAGGAATGTGGGATTTGTTTTATGATCTTACCATCCTCTGTAAGTGCATTGTAACGAGTGTAAATTTCTGTTAGCTACATTTTCTGCATATATAAAGTTGCATATCCTTTAGATGATGACCGGTCTTGAATGCGGTCATCGCTTTTGTACCGGATGCTGGGGTGAATATCTTACAACAAAAATAATGGAAGAAGGGGTTGGACAAACGATCGCATGCGCCGCTCATGCTTGTGACATTTTAGTAGACGATGCTAGTGTTATGCGACTTGTTAAAGACTCCAAAGTTAAATTGAAGTACCAGCATTTGATTACAAACAGTTTTGTTGAAGTAAGGATTCGTATCTTCGATAATATTAGTCTAATATTCACCTTGAAAATGGTAACAATATCTTTTTCGTTTTACAGTGTAATAGGTTACTAAGGTGGTGCCCATCGCCAGATTGTAATAATGCTATAAAAGTACAGTATGTCGAAGCAAGGCCTGTTACATGTAAATGTGGTCACACTTTTTGTTTCCATTGTGGTGGAGATTGGCACGATCCTGTAAAATGTCATTTACTACGTAAATGGATTAAAAAATGTGACGACGATTCTGAAACCTCTAATTGGATTGCCGCAAATACAAAGGAATGTCCAAAATGTAATGTCACCATCGAAAAAGATGGTGGTTGCAATCATATGGTTTGCAAAAATCAAAATTGTAAAGCTGATTTTTGCTGGGTATGCCTTGGTCCTTGGGAACCACATGGATCTAGTTGGTATAACTGTAACCGATACGACGAGGAAGAAGCCAAAGCAGCACGAGTTGCTCAAGACCAGTCAAGGTCTGCTTTACAGCGCTACTTGTTCTATTGCAATAGGTATATGAATCACATGCAATCCTTGAGGTTTGAGAGCAAACTGTATGCTAGTGTAAAAGAAAAAATGGAAGAAATGCAACAACATAATATGTCTTGGATCGAGGTAGAAAAAAATTCATGTAACATACATGTAAAATAATTTCAGTCGTCTTATTTGACATTTATAATTTCTTTTTTATGTTCAGGTACAATTTTTAAAGAAGGCGGTGGATATATTATGTTCCTGTAGGCAAACTCTTATGTATACTTATGTATTTGCCTACTATTTGAGGAAAACCAACCAGTCTGTGATTTTTGAAGCCAACCAAAAGGATCTGGAGAGTGCTACAGAATGCCTCTCCGAATACCTCGAAAGAGATATTACGAGCGAGAACCTTGCGGACATTAAACAAAAGGTTCAAGATAAGTATAGGTAAATAGATTCATCGACGTAGTTGTAACCGATCGTGTAATAACATCTACACACGAATACGTTTCTTTCCCTCCAGATACTGCGATAGTCGAAGAAAAGTACTTCTAGAACATGTGCATGAAGGGTACGAAAAGGAATGGTGGGATTACGTGGAATAAGCAGAAGAGGACCATGCCAGCTTTTTTTCCGTGAGATGTAAAGTAAGCCCTCTTCCTTCTCTCACCTCTGCCCCAGCTGTGATAAATCAAGAAAGCTGAGAACAGACAGAATATAGAGCATGTCGCCAAGTGATGTACGTGTTACATACATTTTAAACACACTATCATCTGTGGCAACAACAAAAAATCGTTATGACGAGTCTCGAACTTATTAAAATGTGAATTTTACCATCAACAACAGATTGAATGTAACATACTTCGTGATTGATTCGTGCTTGCTGTGTACTGCACATGATTATACGTTAGCTCGTGCGATAAACATGCCTCGATACGGCATCGTTCTCTGATACTCAAGCGGACTTTAGGTGCACTCAATTAAAGGAAGGATCAGTAAGTGCATTGTGCGATCCGACGATGCATAAGAGATGTGCGAAGGGAAATTTTTTGCTTCAAGTTTAGACGATCCTTTCGATATCCTTTGATGCTATAATCTCAGATAAATGAATCTCTACACGATATCCTGTCGTATTTCCAGCCAAGTATCATTGAATTGTTTCGCGCAATTTGAAATTTTAGGATTACAGACGAAAGGGAAGATATAATAGGAAATTTTTCAATTGTTTCGATTTTACTCGTTACAGAGTAATCGCGTGGGAACGATTTTTCGAATTTAACGATCGAGAGGAGAACGTTGATACGTTTTAGTAATTTTGCTCTATTTCGGACAATGATACGTCCAGGCTACAATTGCCATTGTCGAGGAAGCTCCGATATAAAATAATATCATATCGTCAGTGTTACGATTGTGATGCGTTATTATACCTTATACGTAGAACCTGCAAAATGAAATAAGGAAAATCATTGTATCTCTACGCCCTTTTTCATTTTGTAAATGAATAATCAGCTTTCCTTAAAACATGACGGACGAACAGAATTACGAACAATTAATAGATTCGCGGGGTGATTTACTGCCGGTAAGTTATTCGTGACACGAGTGTCGTCGGAAGAAGTATTTAAAAAGTGCTAGCTTAACTTCTACAAAGATTCGCATAATCAAAAGGGAAGAACACAAAGCCGCGTTCGCTGCTCGTATCAAATATTAAAACGACAGGTACGCACGGTAGAAAACAAAGAACTTATACAATTTTACGGAAACAAGTATACAGGCTTTTTCGTGCCAAAACCGAGTCTGAGATTATCCTGTTAAAACTTTTCAAGCGGTAGATGTGTGTTTCGATGCCTTTGAACGTATCTTAAACATTGTCAATGGCGTTAAAGTGTATAGTTTCACTGGCTGAAACGTAAATGGAAAATCGCAGTGCTTTGCGATACCTTGAACGCGTTTTAAAGTATATTCCAGTACCCTTACTTGTCCACGGTAATAAAAAAAAAACAACAAAATAAAAAAATAAGAACAGGTTGCAAAGTTTTCAAAGGGGCCAAGTTTTGAACGTCTTTGTTGTAAAGTATCATGACTTTTGCATATTGAATCAAACGATAGAAGATTACACATTTTGCTCGCTAAAGCGTTAATGTTAAAAAAAAACGATCGCTATAAAAAAGTACTATAGCGAGGGCGTGGTAATTTAACAAGAAAAAACAGAAACTTTAGGCAAATTTTTAAAAAATGCACGATAACGGGCTATATGACTGCGCCAGCCACTAAGTTTGCTCTAATAATACTACTTCTACTTGGATAATTTATATATATATACGGAACAAGAACAAAAAGAAAAAAAAAGAAAGAGAAAAAAACCCAGGCACCTGCGAATGGTTTTATGCGTAATATCTTTATCGACGTAACATAAATTGTGCAAAGCCAAAAAGATATTTTTGACAGAAAGAAGTATAATCTTTAATAGCCGATTTAAAAAGACCTTCGGAATACTTATCGTCTATATCTAGTGTCGAAATATAATATTTACGTAATACTGACGATATGTTGCGATCATCGTTGGTCAACTGTACGAACGTGTGATTCAATGATCACTTATCGTCGACATAAATAATAATAAATAATATAATAAAAAAGAAAACAAGAAAAAAAGCAACAGGGAACGAAATGAGTTCCAATAATTTGTACAGTTACATATTAGTTATATTCACACATAAAATGCATACACACATCCTTATATGTAGTTATAATAATGTCAATAATTATTAGCAGAATTAAATTAAAAGTAGAAAACTTTTGAAGATTTATTAAAGAAAGGAAAATAAATTGTTGATTCGTTATAAAACGAGAAAAGGAAAAAGGAAATAATAATAATAATAATGATAACGAGATGCAATTGTTTTCTGTACAGTCGTGAAATTTAATTAGGGCTAAGGGTTGAATGTGGCGACGTAAATTTACGGAGAGAAACGAAAAAGAAAGAAATTATTCCAATAGTACGTGTTTTTTATATTCTACGATTTATTCCATTTACATGTTAAACATCCGCGGAAATATTTACCTTCTTCTAGTTTGGCTTAAATGTTATAAAAGACAGAGAGACACTCTTCGGATATGTAAAGAACCAACTGATATTTAAAAATGCTTGATATACATATACATATATATATATA
>JAIFRP010000007.1:2278820-2311578 GCA_032403825.1 Odynerus spinipes | reverse complement strand
GCGTTTACTTTCCTATTAAATCTTATTAAATACAAGCTCGAGAAATTGTGCAAGTTGTCCTGTTAATTGACCACAAAATTGTTCGTTAATAGACGATTTTAACGAAGGGGGTGTATTTTCATCAGTAGTCAAGTTTAACTTTACGAAAACTACCCTTCAACGACCGTGTGGCCTAACGGATAAGGCGTCGGACTTCGGATCCGAAGATTGCAGGTTCGAGTCCTGTCACGGTCGAGAATTGATTTTTTTTCCCCTCTCTCGACGAATTCCAAATTCACACAGGATTCTAAACGCGTTTTCGAAACCGGTTTTTAAACATACACATTAAATTGCTCATTTTTGCTCTTGTAAACATTTGAATATTTTTCTTTTCTCCCTTTTTCCAGATGGCGATAACTGAAACACGATCCGAATTGATTCACTAACCTTACCGCTTCAAGTTTTTGGTCTACCTTACTCATCGTTTATAAATCGTGCTAACGATCATCTTTTTTACCTTTATAAGATTTACGATAACTTTTTATCGGACAGATCGTTAATTATCTACTCATCGCGAGCGCTCCTCCTCGTGACTATGTAGATCTCACCTCTCAGGGAACGCGTTCGTTTCAAGGTTTAGGAAATTTCATTCGTAACGATTGGTTGATCACGAATGATCGAGGAACTGCGCATGAAACGTATCGTATCGTAACGCACGCGCGCGCGCCTTCTCTCATTATCCTCGCTCGATCGTTCTCTCGTTCTCAATAGGATTGTGAGAACGCGTATAAAGCAATTAAAAATAATATCGATCCGCTCGCATTTCCGTTCGGTATAATACTTAACCGATTAGGATTCAAAAACATGACTTCGAAATAAAATCTTTATGCTTCGAAGCGGGTGAATCTGTGTCACGTTTTTCCGAGCCCTCCTTCTTAACCGTTTGCGTCCCAAGCAGCGCGATCGCGCTGTTGAGATTTTACGTCGAGAAAACCCAGCACATTTCGAATATTGTCGACAACTGACGGTGCGTTACCGATTGTCGAAGTCGCGCGCTCAGATTTACTGAAGCAAGTACATCACATAGCTCCTTTTAATGCAAATAGTACATTTTACAATTGTTCGAATAATACTATAATAATGCAATAATACATTACAAAATAAAAATGTTTATTTCATTGTTATCTTCTCAATAATCCGATCAATGATCCGATTGGGATTCATCGATGTAATATAAACAAAGCGCTATCGCGCCGCTTGGTATTTTTGGACATAAAACAAAACAAGAGCTATCGCGCTGCTTGGGTCTTTTCATACTCATTAAGAAAAAGCGCGGTTGCGCTGTTTGGGATTCTTAGACAGTGTTTTTTAATACCTCTGGGACTCAAACAGTTAAGAATGTATGTACTTATACCATTAAAAAAAAAATACATTTACGCGTTAACATTTTATAGTGAAACTTTGTCGACGATTTCATAAGAATATTGTACGGTATTCTCTTTGTTATTACCAATATGAAAAATGTCATCCACGTTTATCGATAGATGAAGCTAGTCTTAATACATTTTTTGCAAAATTAGACTTATACTACTTTCAAAAAAAAAAACGGCTGATGCATTTCTCGGAACTATTGACTTCGTCGATGATCTAGCGTAAAAAAGTTGTACAAGTATAATAACGTTGGTGCGTATGCGAATGCAAATTAGGTCCCGCTTATAAATCGCTTCTATAAACTGGCTTCATTATCCTCTCGATCGTCGGGGAAGTTGCAAATCGTTGTTCTTTAGAACGTTGCATCCCACGCCCGCTATCAGTACCATTACGAATTGACCCTGCTTAACCCCCTGTATTGATTTAATACGCGTCAACGGCGTTACGCGCGGCCAAAGATGCTTTATTGAAAAATATCGTGACGAACTATATAGTCCATTACTTCCCGGCAAGATTTTTTCCCCGCCTCGATCTCATCGTCATCGATCGTAATTATACTAATAGTTATTAACATTTCCCTCCATGGAATTTCTGTTTCAGCTCGCGAGTGAGCGCAGAACCAAGTCCCGCCGACGATCAGCAGCAGATCAGCGCAGATTCAGCAGGAAGACTTCCCCGAGAGTTCAAGGCCCGTCTCATCGCCGACAAAACATCCGACGAAGTTCGTCATCGATCCCGAAGACTCTGCATCTGATACCTTTCCCAAGCCAGATTCACCCCACTGCGCGGACATCGTAGAATGGTAGAAGGTGAACCCGACTCAAAGCACAACGATAGTAAGTCTAGTTCTCTCTGGCTCTCGTTAGGATTCTGTTCGAGTCCTTGATGGAGCTAGTTTATAGATTGTTTTGTTTGTCCACCGCGGCATGTAACACTTCGATCTCATTTTGCAGAGTGTGATGTAAAAGACGAGCGCCCTAACGGTTGTGGTTCCAAGGAACTTGAACTTGCCCGTAAGTTAGGATGTTAGCTCGATATTCGTTAAAATTCTATGTCGATAAATAAATTTTATTTTGTATTCTTATTTTTTAGGAATTGGGGCCAAGGATAAGAACCTAGATCCAGAGAAGGGATCCTACATCAAAGCCGATTTCGAAAAGGCTATCGAACTTACCGGTTAGTAAATTAAAAGAGACAAAATAATGAAAAAAAGTGTCGACCAATTATTGATTGTGGAATTTTTCAACAGAGTATGGCAAGTTTCATTACTTCCTGCTCGCGGTATGCGGGTTCGTCAGTACCAGCGAGGAGATGGACGTGATTTCCATGTCCTTCATCCTCCCGAGTGCACAATGTGACCTAAAACTCGATACCCAAGCTAAGGGATGGCTCAACTCGATCATCTTCATCGGCATGATGGCCGGCGCGTACGCCTGGGGCTCCGTCGCGGATGCCCTGGGTCGTCGCAAGGTCCTCATTGCCATTTCCTTCATGAACGCACTTTGCATCGTCGCGTCCAGCTTTAGCCAGTCCTACGAACTCTTCATGTTCTTCCGTTTTCTAAACGGTGCTGCGTAAGTTTGAATAATTCTACCTAAAAAAGAACAATCTCTTCTTAGGATTTGTCAAAACGATTAAAATTATTCGACAACTTTAGCCTTGGAGGAAGCGGCCCGGTCATCTGGTCGTATTTCGCGGAGTTTCAACCAAAATCGAAACGAGGTTCCATGCTTTCGTTCATGGCAGCCTTCTGGACACTCGGCAATCTCTTCGTGGCTGGTAAGATCGAATTTGCAACTATAATGTCGACATTTGTTGAAAAACAAGAACGCTCGTTATTGGTTGTTCTTTTTTTTTCTTTTCTCTTCTAGGACTGGCCTGGTTGATCATCCCTCATGATATCGGTATCACAAGTGTCGCGTTCACATATAACTCTTGGAGAATCTTCCTGCTGATCTGCGCTGCTCCGTCGTTCATCGTGGCGGGGCTGCTCCTGCTGCTCCCTGAATCCCCCAAATACCTTTTATCCTGCGGAAGATATCAGGAGGCTCTTGACATCTTCCGCGGTATTTATGCCATTAACACTGGCAAACCCCGTGAGACTTATACAGTAAGTCCGATATTTTATTTAATACAAGAAGTAAGGAAAAATTCTCCTTCTAACTCGTCCTTTCTTTCTCTCCGCATTCGATTAGGTCAAAGAACTGATCCTCGATGACTTCCAAGAACCGGAACCGGTCAAGGCCGAGATCGAGGAGAAGAGCAAATGTAAAATGATGCTTGGCGACATTCTGGACAACAGCCGACAATTATTCGTCTCGCCGATACTCCGTTTCACCGTCATCTCCATCATCATAAACTTCACCTTCCATATCGGTTATTACGGCCTGATGATGTGGTTCCCGGAACTCTTCAATCGATTCGACGAATTTCATCGCGATCATCCAGGCCAATCCACGTCTATATGCGAGGTCACCGAATACGTTGTTCAGAAGGGCTCGCATCACGTTGAAAATGTTTGCAACGATAAGATCGGTGCTTCCGTTTTCATGGAGTCCCTCATCACGGTGGCTTCCGCTATACCTGCGAATATCATTGCTGTTCTTGGAATGGATCGTCTTGGCCGCAAATTTTTCCTTGGTAAATGAACTAAGTTCTCTGTCGATTTTACGTTTAAGAAAAGAAAATCAGAAATTCAAGTACATATCAATATTTCTTGAACATTTATATACATATAATATTTTTATTTTTTTTTTCAGTGTTCAGTACCCTCTCGTCGGGACTCTGCTCCATCGGCTTGTACTTCGTGTACAACAAAATTCACAACCTCATTGTCTCGGCCTTCTTCAGCGGTGTGATCAGTTGCGGTAATGCCGCGCTCGACTGTCTGATCACCGAGGTCTTCCCAACGCATTTACGCGCGACCGGCATCGCGATCTCGATGGTGGCCGCGCGTCTGGGTGGTATCATTGGAAACATCGTAATAGCGCAACTTCTGGACATGTATTGTCCAGCACCCACCTTCATTGTTGCTTGTCTCTTGATTGGTAAGTCGATCTCTCTTTTTCTCGTTTTATTTTTTATTTATTTATTATTTTTTAATCGTATCGCTAACTCAACATTTTATTTTTATTCCAGGTGGTGGTCTACTGTGCTTGTTCTTACCAAACACAACACGCGAACCACTTTCTTGACATTGGCTAAAATCGACGTCCCTCGATAAACCATGTACAGTCGCAAGTGCATTTTCTTCCGTTGCAGTATCTCTTTTTGATATCGTTACCGCGCGCGTACGCGGCTCGTACGCGGCATCATATTATTTCTTCCCTACGTAAGGACCGTAGAAAGTAATTTAAAGCGTAACTAAGTAGTAAGATATTACGGATAAAAGGAGGCTCCTTTTGAAACCGCAAGTATTACTTATGTCTAGAGTGAAACTGACGAAAGCCCGATCAATTCGTTTTGGATTATAGAATTAGACAAGATTTACTTTTCTCTTTTGTTCTTCATCTTCTCGTACTACTCGTGTTTGGCCTAAGGATGCAGAAAGGACGGCAAAATTAAACGGAAAGTGTGACGTTAAAGCTACAAATAGACAGCTCCTTGAGAGTGTCGATCTTCTTTTTGTTTTTGACTATACTATATCATCACGTGTAGATATTATGCGGCATTAGAACCAGTCGATCGAATATTAGAAGCGTGCTGGTATGCGAAAGTTTTGGGTCGAGAAGATACCCCCTACTGTCGTGTACCGACACATTCCTGTTAAATACATACACTTATGTATAGCACTGTATAATGCAACCTTTTATTATGTACCCTTTTACTCCTTTCGTATTATCGTCTTACGTTGATTGTTATCGCACATTCATAATTTAAAATATATCTATCGTAAGAGAATGAATAAAATATGTAAGTCTAAAGGACACCAAGCAAGATGTTTTATGCCGAATAAATAATTAACTCTATGTATTCGTAAATCGATATACGTAGCAATCCCCATGGAATTGCAATCCCAATTTACCTAAACATAAAATTACGTAAACGATATCTGTCGTATTTAAAATAATACGAGTAAAATTTATTTTATTACGCTTTAGTTTTGTTTCGATAACGGATAACACTAACGTGGTTTTTATAACGATGATCGAGTGAAAGGAAGTAGATAAAAAATTATAGAAGGAAGTAGTCTTCATTTTTTCAGTGTACATTTAATGATAGTTATAAACCAAAGTTACTCCCTCATCATCTTCTCCTTTTGTCTTGCGAGTTTCTTCTTACTGAGCTTCTTTTTCGAGGGTTCTTCCTCTGTGGCCTTTGCAACGATGTCTTCCTTCTCTGTCAATATGACTTCGATATGACAGGGTGAACTCATGTACGCTGTAAAGTATCACGTGTACCATTACATATAACATTCACGAAAGATTATGATAAACATTTCTTTGAAGAAATCACTTAAAAAAGAAAATTGAGAATTTCAGTATACTTACGATTAATACGACCGTGAGCTCTATAGGTTCTTCTGCGCAGACAAGGTGCATGATTAACCTGAATGTGATCGATAACGAGACGGTCTACGTCCAAACCCCTGTAGTCAGCATTGCTCTCTGCATTTTTTAAAAGCTGCAGCAAGAACTCTGCTGATTTCTTGGGCCAACGTCCTATGAACACAAAATGTCTGTAGATCGATCTTTACCTTTTATATCAAATTTGTATTACTCGCATGCCAAATACCTTGTGTTGTGCCGAACTGCTTGGCCTGAGCACACCTTCCTACTCCACCATTGAATCTACGGAAAGGCACGCACTCCTTATGTTCGATTACATTTTTCAAATACTTCTGTGCTCTGCGAAGAGCCAGGTTCTTAATAGCACGTGCTGTTTCATGAGTGTTCTGTAAACAAGAAAAACAGGTAACAATCTCCATTAAATAAAATGCTACTTGTACATAACCACATGTAAACATGTACCATAGTGTTTATAGGTTATGATCGAAAAAAAACACGTATTCATAATTATTTACCTTGAAGTGCACACGGAGGTTGGAGCCTCGTGCCTTGCACGATTTTGTTGCATTTAGTGGTTCGTAAGAATAACGACCCATCGTGTCCTGGAATAACAAAAAATTGTAAAAAACCTTTACGTTAAGTCGGCATCTCTCGTGAGGATAGGTGTCGCAGTGTCGACCACCCGTCACGCGTATTTGCTAATGAATATTTCCCCATTATTGCAATCGTACGGAACATTTATTGGGAAAAAAGCTTAACCCGTTGCCTTATGTACAATAAATTTATATTTCTTCGTGGAATAATATGAAAAAATGATAGATGCAAGCAGATTCGATGGACGTTACATATCAATCCATACGTACCTCCTAACAGCACGATTTTAAAGGAAAAGACGTCACGTGAGCGAATATCGAGTAAGCTTCCTGTTCGAAACAGTGCTGCCAACATGCGAAAACTTCATTTCGAACTATGATGAATCAACAATGAAATTATATAGTAATTGTCATTTTTATCTATTATTTCGATCGGATTGTTCTACGTAAATATAATTTTATCGTTGAATTGTCAGAAACGAGATTATCGATATTTCCATTTCTCTTTAATATAGCCATATCGTACAGATCACAAAATCGTGCAGGTACTTTATCGATTTTCTATGATCTTTAATCGTTCATTAGAAATAAAACATTTTAAAGGAAGATTCGTTATGGGTTATTAAAGATACTATTTTAAATAAAATCATTTTTTAATCGTTTCGATTTTTTATAAACTTGATTGATTATAGGTACGGTCCTGACTGTAATGATTTAGGTCAATTCGATTAAAAGTCTCATATTTGCTTTTTCCGCGCTAAAACGAATAAGTACGAATAATCGATAAAATATTAACGATACGAGTATTACAAATACTGTTCGTTTCACGATGGAATCGTGAATTTATCAAAAATAATTTCTCAAGCTATAGGATCTTTAAAGTATAGTCTATGATTTTGAGAAGAGCTGCTGCTGTGCGTCTGTCGTTCGACGTCAACTTCGCGACTCCCGGAAAGAGTCGTATAACCTGTACTTCTTTCATGTGATATTCGTAAAGAGAATGTATATTACGAACGTTTGTTTTCAGATTTTTTCTCAGCGATCAATTTAAGTAACACAAAAAGACATTTTTCCGAACGTAACCATAACTTGACAGTTCGAAGCTTGACAGATCACCTAGAATAACGATTTTGTTACGAATCATTTAAATGCAACACTATAGCAACTTAGAAACGATGCGAGTGATAGTTGAAGTTGTACGGATTCTGTGAAAACAAAAAAGATTTAGAAAAAGGGAAAAAGAACATCTGTCCATAAGACCACAGTGAAAGATATTTTTATATAAGTAAAGTAATCCTTGTGGAAAGTGCATTATATTTTTGTATAAATCCACACACACACATACACACGTTAAACATATATACTTTGCATAATCCATAATTAATTTGTTGCGTTGGTGATATTTCACATAACAAATGTCCAAAAATAAATTAAACTTGACGCTACCACCTGGCTCGATAGAACCAGTTCCAGCTGTATCCCCGTCACCGCCAGTCCCACCACTGCCTACGTATTCAGAACCACCCGTTATACCAGAGTAAGTCCAGCATTAATTCTTTGATAATTATTTAAATTGTGTGTTCTAATCTAATTTAGTATCACATTGTACTGTCACTTTTTTACTTATATCCTTGATAGCGGTGTAATGGGTAAGATGAGTATAGATGCTATTCAGGAGAGATTAGAGGAATTAGAAATGGATGAAGAACAGAGGAAAAGATTAGAAAGTTTCTTGGGCCAGAAAGAGAAGGTAGGAGAATTGTGCGATGAAGATTTTGAAAAACTCGGTGAATTAGGTGCAGGCAACGGTGGAGTTGTTATGAAAGTTAGACATAAAAAGTATGGGCTTATCATGGCAAGAAAGGTATGATAATTTCTGATATTTATATATATATATATATATATTGCATTCATTGAAGCACAATGTATAACATGTTATTACTATTCCAGTTGATACATCTAGAAGTAAAACCAGCTATTAAGAAGCAAATCATAAGAGAATTAAAAGTATTACATGAATGTAACTTTGCTCACATAGTTGGATTTTATGGTGCTTTTTACAGGTTGGTATATCAGAGCATACAATTGAAAATTGACGTTTATAAAAGTAACTATATATTCTATGTCATGATTTTTACAGTGATGGAGAGATTAGTATATGTATGGAGTACATGGATGGTGGATCATTAGACTTGATATTAAAAAAAGCTGGAAGAATTCCTGAACCTATTCTAGGCACCATTACATCTGCGGTAAGTAATATCATAGCTGCATGAAATAACAATGTATTAATTCTTTAACAGTACAATCAATAATATAACGACACAAAGCATTAGAAACATAATTATATAAATACTACTTACTCTAAGCAAAAAATTAATAATAAGTTTCTCGTTCAACAATGCCACCTGGGAAACGACGGATGCACCATCTTCTTAATTCGTCATAGGTCCAAAGAAAGAGACCAAGTGGTAGACAAGGCCAATACCAATAAATATCCAAGGGCATAGTCTTCAGTACTTTCTCTGTTCCTGGTACATATAGGAGCGTTCCCGTTATAATGATTTCAAATACAAAAGAAAAGTTTAGAAACCAATTGCCCATTCCTTGGTGAAAAATAGAATTACGTCTTGTTTTACACATGACTAAATCTATCATTTGAGTTATAACGATAGAAAGAAAATATCCGGAACGTGCTTCATTGAGTAAATCCATTCGAGCTTTGTAGGTCCATGTCTGTCCATAAGAATCCTCTAGATCGTTGATAGCTTTATTTTCCCAGTCGTATCTTAATCCTAAGAGTTTCTTAGGCAAAAATCCGTGCAACATTAAAATCATGAAATATGTGTAGAAGCCTGCTGCAGCTTGAGTCATTCCAATTTGTCCATATGTAATGGATATTAAACGTTTATTAACTAATCTATCATATTGAGGATTTCTAGGTGCTCTTTGCATAATATCTGACTCTGCTTTTTCGTAAGCTAGTGATATAGCAGGAACCAAATCAGTTCCAACATCTATACAGAGTACCATTTCGATAACAAGTGGTAAAGGAATTGCAAACATCAGACTAGCCAGCATTGGCAACATTTCTGGCACGCTGGACGTTAATGTATATGCGATTGATTTTTTCAGATTATCGAATATCAGTCTACCCTCTTCTACTCCTGTAACGATGGATGCGAAGTTATCATCCATCAGTATCATGTCCGCAGCGTTTTTAGCTACATCCGAGCCAGTGATTCCCATTGCCACTCCTATGTCTGCTTTTCTTAGGGCAGGCGCGTCATTGACACCATCTCCGGTGACAGCTACAATTTCTCCTAATCTTTGACAACTCTCTACTATCAGCAGCTTTTGTTGGGGTGAGGTACGAGCGAAAACGATCTCCTCGTAATTTTTAATCATATTATCTAAATGGTTGGAAGTCATACTTCTCAATTCTGATCCTGTTACAACTATAGCATCGGTATCGATATCAGGTATATGTGTGAAAGACTGCTGATTGTCAGCCAACAATGTCATTTCATATTTAGTTTCATGTCCTTCGCTTATGATGCCAACTTTCCTAGCAATGGCCATTGCTGTCACTGGATGATCACCCGTTACCATGATCACTTTTATTCCAGCCGTACGACATTTTTGAACTGCTTCCGGTACACCTGGTCTAGGTGGGTCTATCAAACTGATTAGACCGACGAATCTGTAGCCTTTCGTTGGAAAATTGTACTTACTCGCTTCCTCCGTATTAAACTCATAATCAGGCCCGTATGTATTCGGCGGTAAGAGAAGATCACAGTATGCCAATACACGTTCACCTAAATATCCTAATTCTGTACAGGCACGTTTAACACTTTGAACATCTACAGGTCCCATGTCCTTCGTAAGGCCGTCCGTAGTTAATATCGAACTGCAGTAGTCCAAAATTACTTCTGGAGCGCCTTTCATGATCAGTATGAAGCCACTCGTGTCACTATGTATGGACAATTGATACTTAAGAGTAGAATTGAAAGGGATTTCGGCAACTTTTGGATATCTCTCACGATATGTTTCCGTGGGGTGTATATGCTCGCAGAAACGAAGTATACCGGTCTCAGATGCATCCCCGATAACGTCACGATCCTCGATCGGTACCAAGAGCGTGCTCTCTGCGGTGAATTCTGCGCGTAAACAAAGAGTAGCATTCTTTAAGAAGAAGGAGAATGCAGGTCTCTCCATCAGGAGATCTCTTTCCGCGCCGATTCTTTCTCTCGGTGAAAAAGTATATCTGGTATATCCAAACCACAAATTCGATACAGTCATCCTGTTCTGCGTGAGAGTTCCCGTTTTATCTGAACAGATCGTTGACGTAGAGCCTAGAGTCTCAACGCCTTCTAGATTCTTTACCAAGCAATTCTTGTTAGCCATCTTTTGAGCGGTCAACGTCAAACACGTGGTTACCGTTACCAGTAAGACCTCCGGTACGTTCGCAATAATGATACCGAGTAAATACGTAAAAGCTCTTACAATATTGGGATCCAACACGAACGACAGGAAGAAGAAAAGGGTACCGAATATGATGGCTACTACTGTGATAATGTGAACGAAGTGTTTGATCTCCTTGGCGATCGGCGTTTCGGTTTTTTCCAAATGTGACGTCAAACCTGCCAACCGGCCGATCATCGTGCGGTCTCCTGTAGCGATTACTATACCTGCCCCCTCTCCAGCGACGGCGAATGACGAGAAGAAAGCAAAGTTTGACGATTCCAAAGGATTTATATCAGTTGCGTAGTCCGTACGGGTCACCGGCTCGCTTTCTCCGGTTATACTCGAGTTTTCCACTCTCAACCCATTACACCTGATGATCCTTATGTCCGCGGGGATTTTATCTCCTAGCTTGATCTCCACCAAGTCACCAAGTACCAATTCCTCGGTACCAAGGCGCAACTTGTTGCCGTCTCTTATCACCGTCGCGAAAGTAGGTACCATCTTTTTGAAAGATTCCATCACCTTTGTGTTTTTGCTTTCCTGTATATAAGCGAAAACTCCGGATACTATACATATCACGACGATTATCATGCCCAACCATTCTACTCCGCTTTGTTCTTCTTCGAACAAAAAACCAACTACATAGAGAAGGAAACACAATCCTGCGCAACACCACAATAAGCCTGCGAAGCCACTGAACATGCACAATAAGAATTTGATGTATTCTGGGGTTTGCTTTGGCGGGGTTAACACGTTGGCTCCGTGTTTGAGTAATAATCTTTCTGCTTCCTTTTCGGTAAGACCATTTTCCGGATCTGTATTCAATTTCTCGCATAACTCCTGCAGAGGGATTACGTGATCGGTCGTTTCAAGCTCATGATGGAGATCTTGAATTTCTATTTTGGTTAGTCTCCTCTTAGCGGTTTGTAAAGCGGAACTAGTACGACTGATCCTTGGGAGATTCCTTGAGGAATACCTTTGCAACTCGGGCATCTTGTCTTTTTATTAACGATAAACTGTACACACGTGTCACAGAGGTTTAATTTTTTAACATTTTCACGGCCAGCTTGGTCCGCTCAATTTTTTATATTTCTCTTTTGTTTTTTCTTCGTGCGCGTGCACACGTACACTGAACAAATTGTATTTTTCCTTTGCAGGTACTGAAAGGTCTAAGTTATTTACGCGACAAGCATGCCATCATGCATCGCGATGTTAAACCAAGCAACATTCTCGTTAATAGTGCAGGAGAGATAAAGATTTGTGATTTTGGTGTCTCCGGACAGTTGATCGATTCCATGGCTAATTCTTTCGTCGGTACCAGGAGTTATATGTCGGTAAATAATTATAGTCATTCCAATAAGACGCTCTACCCAGTCTTCGTTTCTAACGCTAAACATTTTACATACGTTGACGGTTCTATGTTTTAGCCGGAGAGACTTCAAGGCACTCATTATTCCGTACAGAGTGATATTTGGTCGTTAGGGTTGTCCCTTGTTGAAATGGCTATCGGTATGTATCCCATTCCACCTCCGGATGAGAAGACGTTGGCATCGATATTTGGCCCGCAAGCAGGACAACCTTCAATGGAGAACGTTGCGACTAACAGCGTTCCCACGCCCACGCAACAGTCACCAGGACATAGTCGGTGTCCAGTTCCTTTTATGAGTGACAAAGATAGGTGTTATCAATTTACGTCACGTATTAATGATCTTCATGCTGTAGGTACAGGTAGCCCCAGACCCATGGCGATATTTGAATTATTAGATTACATCGTTAATGAGCCACCACCAAAATTACCGGCTGGTTTCTTCAGCGATGGCTTCACAGATTTCGTTGATCGTTGCTTGAAGAAAAATCCAGCGGAGAGGGCAGATTTGAAGACGCTGATGGTACTTATTCGTTTCGATGGTCTTGCTGAACACTTACTCTAGCGGCATTTGTACTTGATATTCGTCAATTTGCACTAATTTCAGAATCACGAGTGGATAAAGAAAGCCGAATCGGAGAATGTTGACATCGCTGGATGGGTATGCCGCACGATGGATCTTCAACCGACCACGCCTACTCGTTTAGCGAACGTACAATCCTGAATAAATGTAACTCTTACATACTTGACTACGTATATACGCGTTCAGTACTCCTAAGTCACTTATTATTTCCTTCCGTTCGATATTATATTAGGCAGTGGCGTTCTTTTTCTTTTTTTTCACTCAAGTTTCTCGCCCTATCGCCTCACATTTTTAAACACCAAACGTAAAACGATTTTGAAGGCAAGCTTTATCGTGATCGAGATAGTTAATTTCTACTACGTGAATACTCAACACCGCATATATGCATTCGAACAAAAGAGTTGATAGATCAGTGGTATGATACACATAGACAACACTTAATGAAAAGCGCTTGTCTTCGAAATCGCCATAGTTGAGTAAAGATATTGCGAATCGATCGAGTCAAGAGGAATACGATTTAAGTCTAAGACGATCTATTTGTATATAGGGAATATAAGAATTTCTTATTATATAATAATACTAAGGTATTTTACGCAATTTACGCCACTGCGCTTATATTTTCTCCGACGGTCATTTTTATAAGTTTTGATTATTCTTATTTGAGAAGTATGTAAGATAAACAGTTACAATATAAGTTTACAATTATATACCGATCGATAAAATGTGTTCCCTGTGATGATATTAGGATACGTGAATGGGCTTCAGATGTACGAGAGCGAGAGAGAGAGAGAGAGAGAGAGAGAGAGAGAGAGAGAGAAAGAAAGAAAGTGAGAAAGAGATAATTTGAGGAATATTAGCTAGGTCAAGTTATTATTCATATAAAATTTGTACCTGACATCAGTAGAATGTTATTTACACCACTGAGAAGACTTTATTTCACCGCTGTTTGCAGTTTCATAGTTCTTTTATATATATATATATCACGAGGCTGCGATAAGAGTATACCAGTTGCACAGCTGGCATTCCCGAAAACTTTGATTTTTCAAAATGTTTAATTAGAATATAACGGACTGTAAATAATTTATTCCTTTCTAATATAAACCATTAATATTATATGTACATTTTTACATTGAAACCGATACGCGATAATACGTTTTCTTTTTCCAATGAATATCTCTTATAAACGTAGCCTCGTATAAAAAATGTCAAAGATACGAGCGGTAGTGTGATTTTAAAATATATGTCCATGTGTTCACACGAATATAATGCGTAATGTATAACTGCATTTGCCGGATAATTATGCATCCAGTTTCTCTGGTGTAATTTTTGAAAGTTACACCCGAAAGAAGAACGATCTTCGTCGCTTAACGATTAGCTTTATTATATTCATGGACATTTTACTAAATAAATATTAGTATCGTTATCGTCATAGTACCCTATATGTTATATTTGAGATCGCATACGTATCTTTGCGAGTACGATGCGGTAATAGTATCTCCTCATCGGATCTTTTCATTCTTTCGTAGGTAAACTAATAAGAAAAGACAGATATCTTGGTCAATATAATGTTTGATAACCGAGACAAATTGCACGCTTATCTACGGTGAAAAGTGGCAAAGCAATTTGTCTCCGTTAAACGCGGTGTATGTGGGTGCGAGACGATGTAATACTAGTAAAAACAAATGATCGCCCCCCCTCTATCAGTCTGCTTGTCTGAAAGACTTTCATTGATGCAACTGCAGGTATAGGCAGTATCAGCCTATTCCGATTTGGCTTAAAAAATATCGGAGTGTACTACAATAATAATGTTTACAAAACATGATGAACATACTCGTTAGTATGCATAAGCGTAAGACGCCCAAGAACTGATGTTTCTTAATATGTTTATATGATAATTATGAATCAATGATACGCGTAATGCTGCTTAGTGTGGCATATGTTTAATAAAGTAATATAAGCGAATATTGTTTGGCTGTAAAAGAGTCAGGTTGCAAAGTGTACCATATGTTGATAGAACATTAGTAATTAGTTTCAAGGTGCAGTGTATTTTAACTTTAAAGAGATAGAACCTTACGGCTCATATTATAGTATGCGCAAAGTCTTTGTTGCAAAGATGTGGATATTTGCAGTTACATTCATAATCTAAATGTTATAATCACTAAAGAAACAAAAAAACAAATAAATTTATCCTCTATCGCACGTTTGTTTCGTATTGAGATCCTAAAGTATTAGTTAGAAAAAATTAGATCTTATTTGCCATAATATAAAGTTAGTCTCGAGTTAATTGAACAACTTCTGCGATTATGTTATTATGCAATTTTTTATTTAACATAATTTCTGGATTTTTATACAAATACAAGTTTGTTGACACTTATAAGGGATTCTCAAACAATGATCCACTTGTTTGAAAAGCTCTCATATAGTTCTTTTTTTTTATTAGTTAAAAAGTTGAGAACTTTTGATATCTAATATAATACCTGAGTATTATTATCTGAGTATTATTACCTGAGTATTATTATTATAATACCTGTATTATTTTATCGTTGTAAAATGTTCTTAAATTATTTGTATATCTCTATATTCAATGATGAATAAAATTAGTCTATGTAATATGATTCCTGCATCATACTTTGAGAAACAGGCCATAACGATTTTTCCAATCGAACTTAAATAAACATTCAAAATTAAAAGTCAAGGATGTGGGAGGGCATTTTGCGGTACGAAAAATCTACATTGACTACTAGTAAATAAGGGGATGTTTCATGAATTTCATTAAATTTCACACTAGTTCCACCGACAAACATTTTTAAGAAAGTATTATTGGATCTACGACTGGTAGCGCTCATAGCAACGTTAATCGTCTCATTAGTAATACCAATGCATCCAGACAGATCAAGTAATTCTAAGTTAGGAGATACGTGAATAAGTATTGCCAAGCCCGTGTCGGTAATCAAAGTGCATTTTTGGCACTCTAAATGTTTTATGTTATACATATTGTCCAACCCTACGGCCGTTACTTGATCCAAAAAATTAATTAATAAAGTTTCTAATTTTGGCAAGGTTGCAACAGCTTGTAAACCTCTGTCGGAAACAATACAGCAATCTGTAAAATGAAAGTAGACACACGTGTAAGAATATTTCTTGACTGTTTCGTATTGATAAATTTGTATACTTATTCTTTTGGATTATAACTAACCACTAATATCTAAGTAGATCAGCTGTTGACATTCTGCAGCCAAAGTAATTAAAAAATCATTATCTATAAAATAACATTGCCAAAGTCGTAGAACTGTAAGGTTGACGAGTCGCGTAATTTGTAACGCATCTCGCGGCATCATAACTGTAAATGGTACCGCATCAAATTTTTTCAGATTTGTACAACATTCCCCGATTGTTTCCATTATATGCTTGGTAAAACAAATACAGTTCTTCATTGTCAAACTTTCCAAGTTTTTAAGATTTGCTAATGCCTGAATGAACAATATACAATTTAATGAACTCTAAATTATATAACATAGATATAAAGTATGTAGTTCAAAAGTATATCAAGTATTAGACTTACACTGGCAAAATGTGAATCTCTAATATTGTGGCAAGAATCTAAGACGAGTTTTGTAAATGTATCTGGTGAAAGAAAAGATAAGCACCTGCCAGATATATTAGTCCCAAGGAAATTCAAGTATCTTAGGCCTTTATTTGTTACAAATAATGCCATTAAATCTCTATCAGAAATTGACGAATATCCTAAGCTAAGTTCTTTTATATTTTTACAGTTCTTTGCTAATGACATTATTCCTGATGCAAAAACATGAAGTTTGGTAATATCAACTGTCTGAAGATTAGGACAAAATCTACTTGTAATTAGTAATGCTGTCCGATTTAAAAAGTGATAGGTTTCTGAAAAATCTATATGAGTTAGAAATCTGCCGCATCGTATTAATACTTCACGTAAATTGGCTGTACTAATTAAAATATGCTTTTGTGAGAATCCACATGTGTCGCTAGAAAAATCTAGTTTTTTTACAGTACGCCATGATTCTTGACTCACAGCCCTCCAACGTTTGCATACTGAAAATTAATTTGAGATGTCAGAATATTATATTTAAAGACGAGTTAGATGTTACTTACCTCTTTCTATAACAATTCTATCTATAATAGGTAAATAAAGAAAAATATGCATCAAACAATCATCATTTAAAGCATCAATTAGAGCATCTGGATAATTTTGTATACAATCCTCATTAACTTCTTCCGCAGGTGACTTTTTATGACACTTATTCCAATCTTTTGCCAAAGTAAAACTTTTATTTTTTATACTGTCTGGTTGATGCCATGAATCTGCAGGCATAACTCTTAAATCTCTATCGTGTATATTAATTTCTTTTCTACTTCCATCCTGCCTTGCTCTATAAATGAAAGAGATCTTATTTTATCATACTGACAACTTTGAAAAATATTAAAAAAAATATATTTATCTTTTATCTTACCTTATTGCCGCCTCGATGGTATTAAATGTAATAAATGCATAGTTACTCTGACCATTATTTCTTTTTAAATAACAACTTTCAACTACCCCATATTTTGAAAATGCTGCAGATAAATCTTTGTACGTAGTCTGGAAAAAATTGTATAAAAATAGAATGGAAATTTTTATAATATTCACTGTAGCATGTCTTCAGAAAGAAAAAATCCCACATCAATATTTTATCCAAATTTGTTTTCATGTACAGGTCTTGCAAAAATATCCAAGTCGTAATACAATGAAAAATTCGAGGAATAATATAAAAGCCGTTTAAAAAAAATCGAACAGCGCCCTCCCGCCATTCTATCTCAATTGTTATTGTTAGCCGCCGGTAAACAAAACAAAACGAAATATACAAGAATGTAACATACCCTTTGTGCTATGTTACTAATAAACAATTTCCGTATTGGTACCCCATCCTCTGTCAGAGGCAGTACTCCTTCCTTCGTAATTCGATCAGCACCTTGAAAGAAAATTGACAGGAGCCTTTGTGTGCTGGATCAAGACAACCCAGACACAATGAAGTATATACATAGAATTGAAGATAAGAATTTCTTACCATCTTCAGTCTCGATACGAATATGTTTCAAAGCTTCACGAAAAAACTCTATTTTATTCATGTCTCCGACTGTTTTACGCAATTCCTATACGTTTATCCGACTGACTAACTTAGCGATTACTACAACCTTCTGTCAAAGGGCAATGACAGTATATACTACACTAGCTGTATCATTTACAGGGGACATACTAGCTGTATCATATAAGGTACATATTTTTTTTATATATAGAGATATATATTTGTATGGCATACAAAGACGATTCTTACAACGATCGAACGTTAAGGATACATTTGTACGTAAATCAACAATATTTTCACATCGTAGTGGATAGTAATAACAGAATCAAAATCTTACGGGACAGTCACTGAACTTCTACCGTACTGGAAACAACACATCCCACTCCAGTGTCTTTTGTTATTCTCCCCACCACCTGTCAAAGTCATCCTTTCGTGTGCCTTACGTCTCCTTAGAGACCGACGGTCCTGCATTACCGATCGAGAGATCTAATTCATAAGACGCATAAACGCGAAGTTAGCCACGCGTAGACGATAGCGCTACTATTTTCACGGTCATGCACGCGCGCGTGTGTGTGTATATCTCGTTTCTTTGGAAGAATACGCCTCGATCAAGTACCTCTGTTTCTTGCAGCCGCATTTAGACGGAAAATGGCGTCGTCGAAGGGTCAACGGTGGATGGTTGATTCGGGGATTCTACGTAAAAAAAATGGTGAAGAGGAACCGCAGGAGCTGTTGGTGTTCGGATATAGCTGCAAATTATTTCGAGACGATGACAAGGCGAAAATGATTGATCAGGGGAAGCATTTGATACCATGGATGGGCGATAACACATTGAAGATAGACAGGTCCGTTTCCCTAACCTAGAAACAAATTTATGATCTAGGATATTTATTCTTGCATAAACGCATCGTATATGTAACGTTTAGAAGAATGATCTCGGATTCAAAAAAAAAAAAATCAATAAATAATGCAGTGAACGATAATCGAAGAGACAGTACCGCAAAGGTCACTGCAAATAGTTAATGTGCGGATAAGCAATCTGGAGACTGTTTAAGGTTTCTGCAGGTGTTGGCCGTATGAACGCGCAGTGTTGAAGCGCGATATGCGCTCTGCACGGGCGCGGAATAAGGTGCTCTCATGGCTTGGCGCTTATGGCTGACCGTCTGTGCAGCAGCAAGGTGAGACACAGCGTAGAGAGACAAATGGCAAGCTGACGGTTGTAGGTATTACGACCGTTCAGCATGGTATGTATTAGCGTCTTAGATTCAGCTGTGCTGGCAACAATGTTCGAATTACCAAATGCATTATGCAACTTTGATAATTTCTCTATGTTGCGATATACATGTATATTTTCCATACAATTTGTGTATAAATAACGGATGTACAGCATACGTGTCCAAGATACGACTGGAAACATATATTAGATTATATAAAGTATTTTGTTTTGCATTTATATAGTAAATATTTCTTGGAATTTGGGCAAGATAACATATATAGACAACTCAAAGGTATCGAAGAATTTATTGTCAAAACATTCTTCGTTGTCGTTGAATTTGTATTATGGATTTTTTAATTTATTTTTTAATGTAATTTAAAAGACAAATGATTTTGTTTTTAATATTATTGACAAAATGTTTTACATAATTCGGTATATGGTTCTATGTTTTATACATCTAAATAGTATAAAATATAGTGATAAATACAAGAAATAATCTATGAATTTTATGACTTTGCAATTAGTACGTATGCATTTATGAAATCATCATAAATGCTGTTATCCTGTATAAGAAAAAGCAACAAGTCGCGTCTGCAGGAATATAGTATAATACATATAGTAATTTTATTTTACGAAATATATTATTATATAGTACATATAATTTGAAAGATATGCAAAGCAACAAATTATACATAAAGACATATTATTCAACTTTGTATGACTATATTTTATTTCAGAGGAAACACTTTGGTGGGATTCTCTTCGTAAATTATTTTTCAGATGCCTGGAATAACCAAACTCACGTAAAAAAGTATCATTTTCTTTCTCTAATCTAAATATTATATGTGTATAGATACGATGGACGTGGAGCACTGGGGGATTTAAGGATTCATGAACCACCGGCAGGTGGTTTCGATCAACGGACAATACTCACAGAGGATGAACTTAAAGTTGAACAGCTCTGTGACGAAGAACGATACCGATCCCTATATAACAATGACGCGGAAGATTCCATGTATCATGGTAGTACAGTTTCTAATTATTTTAAAAACTTTTAATTAACTAGTATTGTAATGTATTCTTTTTCTGTTATTAGAAGAAGAGATGAAAAGATTGCATCAAGCTTTGGACTCGGAAAATCCTTACACGCAAGTAGCATATAACTATAACGAGGATGAAAACAGTCAAAAATCAACGTGCGAAGATTCTCAAAGTCCAAAACAATCGGAAGGATCTCACGAAGAGGATCAAGCTTTTGTTCCACCACCAGATCTTGAAATACCGGAGGGCATGCTAGTGGTAAAATTATTACATAATATAATTTATAGTAAGTTTAGGTGAATTTACTTAAATATCACGAAATTAACAGTCGATATATTTGCAGCCTGAAACCCAGAAGCTAAATGCAATTATCACGAAAACAGCACTATTTATTAGTCGTCAAGGGGGCCAAATGGAGATTCTACTAAAGGCGAAACAAGCGAACAATCCGCAATTTGCGTTCTTATCGATAGATGAACCGCTACATCCGTATTACAAGTTTGTGCTGGAAGCAATCAAGACTGGAAAATATAATCCTGAAAAACAACCTGAAAAAGAAGAATCTGGTATGCATACTATTTTCTATAAAGCAGCATCTTGTAGTAACATTATCAAAGTTGACATTATTGAGTTGAAGTAATTGAAGCAACATAAAGCAGGATATGATTACCCACACCTACTTTGATTCTACTTAGTTTTTCTTGCCGTAAGTATTGCCACAAGTTCCTGTTACTACATCGGTTTTATCTACACGTGACAAATGTAACTCATTTTTGAAAAGAATGCAATGAAATTTGTACTTATTGATATTTCTTCTTTTTTTTTTTTTTTTAACGACAGAACCAGAGGAAGAATCAGATGAAGATGATCAACCATACCTTCACCCAAGCCTTGCGCCATCATTTGCCAAAGTAGAAGCGGTATGTTTTTCTCCTAATATACACCTTGTCATATTTAAACATAATAACCTTTTATGAACGACATATAAAAAATGCTTCCTAAGCTGTTAGAAGATTCCAACAATTTGGATACTTACAAATTTGGAAGCCTCCCAAAGAGTCACAGGTTTACTTCCGAAACTACCTACTTTTCTAACGGTGATCTCGAAAATACATGGATCATAGGATGAAATGTTAATGTTACTCTACACCACTAATTTATGTGTCATATATTTCTGCTTCCAGGGCTGATTCTGGTATGCATTGAACCTATCCTCTTACCCTTTCGTTATTTACACACATATATGCACAGAACATCAATTAGTTATATAGCATTTTATGCAGATAAATGCGCGTCTGCATAAGTGCATTAGGAAATTAATACCTCATTTTGTGAACTTAAACGAATCTAAGTTTCCGATCGTTACAATTTCCGTACAGTACGGAATAACATTTATTTTAATAACATCCCAACATTTCCTTTTTGTACATAAACCTGGAAATATAAAAACGGTCCTGCCTTCCAAAAAATTGCCCATGTTTTCTATTATTTATCCATCTCTTCTTTGGAGGGAATATCTTTGTAGGTGATAATACATCTTTCCTACTTGAAATCTTCACTTAAAAAAGCGCGTGAAGTTTCTTAACGTATTTTTAAAAGAGGCGTTTATTTATTTATAGGCTCCTAGCATACCAAGCATACAGTACAAGCCTTCGGCGGACTGTGCTTATTCAATGCTTGTAAACAAAATCACAGGAAAACCACCGCCACCTAGAATACCACAATTATTAGACGTTGGTGTACCACAAATGCAGACTACTGGATATTACCATCCCGTTGTGCCACAGGTAATTATCATATATCATAAGTAACTAGCATATTACAAATAAGTCATGAAATCATACGAATCTTCCTTATTTACAGACTTATACTCCATACACCGCGACACCTTTACAATACTCGCACGGCCCAGTTATATACGGTCCAAACGGTCAGATTCAATCTCCACCTCAGATTCCAGTGCCAGCCGTACCGGTAGTTCCAAGCGAAGAGACAACAACACAAACGACAATAACGAAAGAAACACCTTGTCCGTTGGTACCTTACGGACCCACTCCGCCGAAGACATTGAGCAGACCATCGTTTATCGTACCACCGGCGGACGTTCAAATAATTATCGACAAAATGGCTAGTTACGTCGCCAAGAATGGTAGAGATTTCGAAGCGATAGTGAAAAATAAAGGGGACCCGAGATTCAATTTTCTCGAATTGTCGCATCAATATCACGGATACTACGCGCACAAGCTGACTATGTACGAGGGGGCCATCAATCCGAAGGTGTTGACGGAGGAAGAGCTACTTCAGAAGCAGGAACCACAAGAGGAGAAGCAAAAGAAGCTGGAGGAATTACAGAAGAAGCAGCAAAGAATGGAAGAGGTACAAAAGCGAGTGAAGATGATACAAGCAAAGAAGAAGAGCGATACGAAAACGAAAACAAGTCCGGGTAGCAAGCAGATCACGACCGTATCATTTTCCATCAAGAAACCGAAGGAAGGTGAGAACGTTATCATCGAGAAGAGAAACGCGCTGCCGTTGGAGGAGAGCGACGACGAGATGGAACCGGAGAAGAAGGAGACGAATTCGAAGCCGAATTCGCCTCAGAATTGTAACGAACAACAAGCGAGTACGGTCACCGTCGAGAAGGAGACGACGACGCCGAAAGTAGTAGAAGCAACAAAGTCAAAAAGCGAGGAGAAGGAATTGGTCGATCTCACCGACGACATCCTCGAAGATTGTCAGCTTGAGATAAGGCATAAGCAGGTGGAGGATAGGATAAAGGATAAACTGGTAGCAGCGGCACGGGACAAGTTGGCCGCGACTTCGAGGGAAAAGCAGTTGCAACTTGAAAGAAAAAAGAAAGCGGCGATGTTCTTAAGCCAAATCCAAACCTCAACGGGACCCAAAATTAGCAGCTCGACTACACCGAACGTGCGGAAGGACGATTCCGACGAAGTATACTCCGTTCCATCTCCGTCCTTGGAAGAGGAGAAAGCCGAAGATGTTAAGATTTGTAGCAATTCGTTAATGGATAGACTGAAGGGAGCGGATTTAAGCGGGAAAAGATCTCGCCAACGATCGAGGAGTCGTAGCGGAAGTCGGAGCCGTCTCGAGAGACACAAGGTCCACAAGAAGCATAAGAAAAAGAAAAGTTCTCACAGAAGGTAACGTATGGTAGACTCGTAAAGTGAACAGAAATTTGGATACCGTATTAATAAAGACATATTTCGAATTCACTTGCAGCAGTTACGAGAGTCCCAGCAGTTCTCGAAACCACAGGTCCAAGAAGAGCAAAAAATCGTCGTCGAGGCATAGATCTCGATCGCGTACTCCGTCGCATAGGCATCAGCAGAACGCACGAAGAAAAGGGAGCAACTCGAGCTATTCGGATTCGAGCTCGTCTTGAGATACTTAACAAATGAGTCGGGCGAGACGATCGTGTAAAATTTTGTGTAAATATATGTATATGATTGCATACACGTACGCTTGATCACGATAATGACGTTTCATACTGTTTTTGTCAAGAAGCGAACAAATACAATTTACTTAGTTCATAAACCATCGGGTCACGCTATTTTTCAGACACATCATAACAACTACGAGCGAACGTTTCCTCTAGTCCTTTGATCTTATCCAAAAAAATATGAAAAAAAAAAAAATCCAATGACGAATATTACGATTGCGTCCTCGTTGCATAATACAGTGGGTTATCGGCCGGTAGATTTCCGCGAGCCGCAAACTAATATGTAAATAAATTAAATCGACGGTGCGGCACGGGATAGAGATCGAATGTGTTATACAGAGACAGCGAATATATACACTCGCCCGCATGAAGGATCTCCCTTGAGCGCTTCAACGCAATTAGATGCGCGAATTAATTTAATACGTCCAATATCGTTCTAGTGTTCATTGACTCTATTGCATCAGCAAGGAGCCGCGTTCAAAGCAATTGCCGCTACGCACAGATTCATGCATCTCAATTACCGTCAATTGCGTGAATTATGATAAAAGAGACGACGATCGAACTATTTTAGGAATGATCAAGGCAAATCTTTAAACTAAATGTCATAAATGGACAAGGCGAATATTTTATCTCGCAGTTATTATTTCGCGGATGCATTTTAAGAATTTTATTCTTTTATCGTCATCGCCGCGGTGTAGCTCCGTTAAATTTGATAAGCGCTCAACGTTCCGGCTTTCAAAGTTCCACTGTGTGTCGTTCACAAAGAAACGTACATTTCTTATCTCCTTGTAATTTTTTACTTATAATAAGGCACGGCTAGGTAAAAGAAGAGTTACTTCTTTCATAAGGTAACGGGCAATTATTATTATGTATATGTTCCTGGATTTACGTGTTTCCAGGAAGAGATCGCGTTTTTTCTATCTCAAAGATGCCATTCATGCGACTTTATGGTCACGGTTTGCATTAAGTAGTATATGTATGTACCACGTATACGTATACCGTTTAATTATATTATAATCATATTTATCGTATCGTTCAATTAATTTGTCCGAGCTTGCAAGCGGCTTTACTATCGGAGATCGGAATTTCTTGCTCGCGATCGAGCGATGGAAGTTGACGGAATCCTATATTTCTGATACTCGGTATCCTTTGTTGCTATTTATCTTTCCGCTGTATTGGTAAGAGATAACGGATATTAAATAATATGCGTGAGAGACCATACGTTGAACAACCTAGGGTCAAGGGGGAAATTGTCTGAGATTTATAAGTTAACTCGGTTAGATTGAACGGGTCAGTCAGTGTTGTATACCCAAAGAGCAAACATTAAGGAGCCAGTCAGTGTTTTATCCCCAAAGACCGAACTTTAGCGTTTCTCGCTATGTCTACGAAAATGATGGTAAGTATGATATGAAATATCGCTCTTCGATCGCTTTCACAGTGTTACCTGATCTTTCTTACATCGTTATTTGATTTATTTATTAATTTTTTAAAATTTTACGGATACCGTGCTTCTAGCGTACCGTCGACGTCTCAGGACATCGCGAGAGGAACTCGAATGCTCTAATTATCTTGTTACATAGTAATTTAAAACAAAGGGAGAACTCGTTACACGAGTGTTCGTTGTACGAGACTGTCAACGATAATGTTCCCTCCGTGACATTTCTTATCGCTCGTCGTAAACATTTATAGCCAGCAAGCGACACGCGAGTTTGTTTACACGTTCGAGATTAATACGATCTAGCGCGAGTTGATATTTCTATTCCTTACTTCGAAGGATAACGTAATACTCCCGCGGAATTTCCCTTTAATCATGGATCGGTCTTTTCCATTCGCGATTAAATTTTGCCCGTGCGCTTTTATCATCTATATAACGTTAATCTCTTGCAGCAACGTGGCCAAGTGGCCTCGATTATCGATCCTTCGGAAAAGCTTCGACCGGAGCCAGTGTATGCAGGGAAATTGGAAAGCGAGTTCAGAAATTATATGGAAGATCCAACGGATCCGATCAAGGAACGCGTGCGCAAGACTTACGAGAAGATGCACACCAATCAAACCGTCGAGTTCGTGCGGTGTTAGTATTGTAAGATTATCGGTCATCGCATACGCGCGACTTCGAATATAACACGCATATCTACATATTGATATACGAATGCATTTATATAAATAGAGCAGTAGCAATCATCGTTCGTGGCTCGACCGATATTTTCATATCTATTTCCTCTACTCGATCGTTCATAGAATTAACCCTTACCCACTGATTTCTACGTATGTACATACGTAGACCGATGGTAGGAAGAAGATTTATATTCTCCTATCGACTGAATAAGCACGTGATCCATTTTAACGCGATTCGCTAAATATTCGTAGATTTACATATCGTATTCTAAGAGAACGCATACTGCACATCTTTCATCGGTCGATAGTTTGATCGGTATCGGTCTGCGTCACCGGTTTCTCCCCGATCAAATAGTTTAGTTGGTAATGAGTGTGCACACGATACAATGATAGTAATTTTCATAGCTACTTGATCATCGATAGGGACAGAGAACGGTGATTCCTAAAACGATTATATCTTGTGTCATTACAGCAAGAAAAAGAGATTGAAGAAAAATATATGGAATTAGCTATAAAGATATCGAATGTTTAAATCAAATAAGAATCGGAAATTTAATCGGCCGATTTTTAATCATTAAGTGTGCCAATCAACAAACCTATCAAACTAACTATGAACTGATGAAAAATCTGCAGTATGCATTTTACCTTAACACTTTATATCCCATTCGCCAGCTCGCATGAAAGAATGGCTTCGGTTCAACAAAGCCAAAATGACGATAAAAGAGGCACTGATAAAATTAAATGATCTCATCGACGAGAGCGATCCCGACACGAATTTGCCGAACATCGTTCACGCCTTTCAAACGGCCGAATCTATCAGGAAAGATCATCCCGATCTAGATTGGTTCCATTTAACCGGCCTGATTCACGATCTTGGCAAGGTACGTCCGATGATGTTCTTCGAGTCGAGCGATGACGTATGGGTGAAAATCATCGCTCTAATTTCTCCTTCGTCAAATGTTTTAGATAATGGCGTTCTACGGGGAACCGCAATGGGCTGTGGTAGGTGATACGTTCCCGGTTGGTTGTGCCTGGGCTGATTCTATCGTCTACAGGGACACCAGCTTCGAGGGTAATCCTGATGGCTTGGACCCTCGCTACAAGTACGAATATATCAAAAGATATCAAGTATACCAATACGTCGTGAAATTAACTCATTCGAGACCGGCTCCTAATCAGAAGACAATTCTTAGGGATCGACAGTGGTCATGCTAGCCTTGTTTATCATGTAATATCCAACATCTTGAAACCAACGTCATTTTTTTATTTTTTTTTTCAATACCGACCGACAACGTGAATTTATTCACATGACGCACACGGTGTGCCACCGGTCACATTGGATAGACTCACTGCATGACGCAGACCCTGCGTCACCGATTTCGAATGCGTTAAGAAGATCATTTACCTAATAGTATTCCTCATGTTACAGCACGAAATATGGCATGTACCATCCGAAATGCGGCATAGATAACCTGGTGATGTCCTGGGGCCACGACGAGTACCTATACCGCGTATTGACTCATAATAATTGTAAATTACCGAAGCAGGCTCTAGCCATGATCCGTTATCATTCGTTCTACCCCTGGCACGCTGGTGGCGATTACATGCACTTCTGCACGCAGAGTGATATGGATATGCTCAAATGGATCGTCGAATTCAAGTGAGCGATCTTTTGAATCTCTCATCGGTTTATTAAATTTTGTTCCAAAAATTATCGTCATTCCTGTGTAAATGAAATTTTTCGTTTCAGTAAATACGATTTGTATACGAAAAGTGGCAAGGTACCGGATATCGAACAGCTGTGGCCGTATTACGAGAAACTGATCGACAAATATATTCCTGGTGTGCTCGAATGGTGATTATGATGTTGGGAAATGGACGGAAAGCTACGCTTAATAACTTATACACTACATCGGCTTCTGATTCTAATTTTTCTTAGGTTTTATACCCTAAAAAATAATGTACATATGATGTAACGTCTACCTCGCTTTTTATTATTGTTAGATACGCTATATTTTTCTTACTACTACTACTACGTTAGTCAAATACACGTATTAGCGTTCGCGCATTTGCAATTTGAATCGATCATCAGTCGTGTGTACCTCGTTACTACGACCTATTCCTTTCCACTCGTAATTTCGATGAGTCGACCGTCGAGCTCGTTGAAGGCGTGAAATTTACCAAGTTATCGGGGTAATAAAGATCACGGTGATACGTCAATTAGGTGAGTAATTTTGTGCTTGCCCGTTCGCGGAGAGGAACTTGACTCACCCCGTGGGACGAGCGATACCTCGAACGAGGACTTCATTTAAATTCGCTTTAATTCGCCAAATTTCGCAGGGAATTCGGTTTCGCGGAAAAGCGTCGACGGTGAGACGAATTGTTTTTTTGTCTTGGGAAATTGTGACGGTGGAAAATCTTGTCTCGTTTAAGTTTTATTTTAATATCGCGTTGATCGCGTCAGTGATAGTTGGGTGATCGATGCAATCGAATACGTCGACATAATCGATATAATCGAATAATTAAAATTGATATATACATCGATACGATCGATTATATCGATTATCAATTATTCCGATCGTTTCTTGAAATAGAGCAGAAGCTATTGAACCCAGATAACAATAGAAAAATCTTTAGAAATTATCGGTGGAATTTCTTTCGGCCGTTTTCACTAGCAACGAACGAGGTGACGACGGGAACAAAGATTTTGACGTTCGCACGTTTATTCCACACGAGGCGCGGCTCTTTCAAACGAGCGATAAAAGTCGCTCGCGTGTAGGTGACATCGCAGAACGGCGCCGTTCTACGCAACCGTTAGAAACTTTTCAATAAACGGTACCATCTACCACTCCGAGCATCCATTCAAAGTATTACCTCGATAAACTGAAAGCTGTCACGGCGGCATAACGAAACGAGAGACTCTTTTTATCGTCCTCCTGCTGTCTGCTAGAACAATGCAATCATTTTAGTCAGCGATTCTCGACACGTTCGTATCCGACTTCTCTCGATTGTCTTTCCCGCCAAAAATTCTTGCGCGAAAGCGAAAGTTTAACCTGCTCCGCAAAAAAGATAAGAAAGCGCGCGGAAACGAAGACGAGATCGTTTTATGTAATTTGTAAAGAAATTTTCTTCTCGTCCCCTTGCGTATCGTATTTTTATAACGGCTTATCTACGTTCCAGGAATATTTTCCGATAGATTTACGTAAGAGATTCTACTCTCCGATAAAATGCGCGGGAAATGCAACACGTGACACGATGCACCGTTCGGTAGAGCGATACACTCTTTCCTCCTATATATATAAGTTTCGAAGATTTGATTCCTCGTTCTTGCCAACGATGGCGCTTTCAAGCGAGATTTGTGATTGGCTGCTTGGATAACTCGTGCTTACTCGGCGACGGCTGGCGACGGGATTTAATCCGTAATCGGTAAGATTGATTTCCAAATAGACGCGAATACGTGCGAGTCGAGGGTGGTAATCGGCGCCATCTGCAGCGAATTATCCGAAACGGACGATCTTCTTTTGTCCTTTATTCTTTTTTAAGCATTGTTTGAGCTTGTTCGACGGATTTGAATTTCTCCGAATTTGAATTTGAGTATTTTAAAGAATCTAAAGTAAGTAAAGTAATAAGAAATGCGTTCGACGAATTGTTCACTTGTAATTATAATATTTATAGAAATCTATGTATTATTTAATGTATCGACGAAAATGTCGGATTTCGTCTGATCGATTTCGATTCACTTTCGCGCGTAATGTTTCCCCAGAGTAGTATTTCTTTTCTACGAAAGAATTTTCACGTCAAATTTACGTGTATTAGATAAGATGAATAGGTCCTTATCGGATTACGTTAGACCTTTTTAGTAATGTGTTCTGCTCAAATTTCTAGATACCGAGGCGCCTTCGAAATGTTTTTTTCGCTGGAAACGGATAGGAGAGTGATTTTTCCGAGAACAAGGAGGAACCGAGAGTCGGAAGAATTTATTTTCAGAAACTTTTTCTTTACCAAGAGGAAGACACCAGGATAGAAAACACATATGGTACGTTTTGTAAAATTTATTAACAGTAACGAATTCGCATGAAAATTACAAACGCAAAAATTGTTCATAACCTAAACATTTGTAATATTTTTGTTATTTCAAGTACAACGTAATCGATTTAACTTATTCAAGGATACTTACACATGCGTGTACGTTCAGTTCTAATTTGTTATAGTGACAATATGTTATATAACAATATATAAAATAAATAATTCAAATAGAAAACAATAGAAGAAATTATGCGAATATAGTTTCAAATTATTTTTATTCACTAATTTCTATCGATTGAAAAGAAATAAAATATCATTACTCAAGAAATTAAATCATTTTCGTCTAATTTGAAAAAATTGTTTCTGAATAGGTTAATCGATTGAAAAAAATTTAATTGTACGATATATTTTCGATGGCGATAGGAAGTGGCCATGTCAAGGTTGCGTAGCATAATAAGTGCATAATAACGGCTTGCAATGAATCGTTGCGTAGGGCCGCGTGTCGGCACGAAAGGCACTTCGACGGGGGAAGCTTTACAAGCCACGTGCATGCGTGGTTTCGCGGGTAATTGAAAACGCATCGACTTCCGAGAAGACCCGTCGATCCTCGGAAACTAAAACTTATCCGAGATCGAGCGGTATACGTACAGCCTCTAAATTCGAAGCCCCGTTTTTATGCGTGAGAAAAATCGAACGACGACGAAAATCACGATACGTTCTAATCTCATTCTCGGTCTTTAGAATGTACTTCCGGAGATCGTCAAAATGGCGGGCAAAAAAAAATGGAGAGGCGTTTGCGATCGAGGAGAATGAAGCACAAATAATAGGTAAACAAAAAAAATCCATCATTATTATTTCTTTAACGTTAAAACGTATATTTTATTATCTATTTGAATAACGAAGAAAACTTTTTCCTAGCAGGAATAATTAACGCATCTATAAATCATCGTCCATGCTGAAGAGAAATTTAATGGAAAAAAAGTCCAGTAGCCCGAAGTAACGCGTAGATCTCACGACGATTAGGAAACGTTAAATCATACTCTCTCTTTCTCTCTCTCTCTCTCTCTCTCTCGATCATCGGCATCAATGTATACCTTATCGAAGTGTAGGTACGCTCGCGCGCCCGCACAGTAATAACGCAATTACGAGGAAAGGTCGAGCTGAGCCGTTTGACACGATGATCTTTCGGAGTAATGCACAACGATCGATGATGCGCCGCGCCTTATTAACGAAGTCATCGTAAACGAGACTCCCCGAAGGGGCGAGCGCGCGTGGCCGTTACGGGCCGCTCGGCTTTATTAACGAACACAAATTGACCGATTGTGCCTTGGCCACTCGAGTATAGGGATGGGGGTAGAGAAGAGGATAATTGTCGGTTCTCTTCTTGTATCGCGATGCGACCACATAAATACAAGAGAGAAAGAGAAAGAGAGGGAGGGAGAGAGTGCATGGCAGGTAGTCTATCTCTCTTTCTTTCTCTTTCTCTTTTCCCCAATCTGGGACGTGCGGAATGTAATAAAAGGCCGGCTGCAACGAAGTTACTCAACCTGAAACGGGGTTACATCGATCTCTCATTGCGTGGAGGCGTGTACTCCTGGTATCCAGGGGCGTATGCATACATATCGAATACGTCGTGAGAAAAAGAGAGAGAAAGAGAGGAAGGGATAGAGATAGATAGACATAAAAGAGCTTGTTTATTCGTAATACCATCGTTCATCGTCTTTATTAATCAATTATACTTATGTACATTGCTGTAACACGGTTCACTAACTCGCCTCTTTTATTTTCAGGTCTCCCACGAATTCCGGAAAAATGTCTACTTCATCCTCCCGTGGGAAAAGTCCAAGATCTCCCCACGAGCATCGACTTCTTCGTAGTCGCCAAGCCAATTGTCATAGGAGCCTTCCACGCGGCCGTGGAAGTAGATGAAGCTGATAACGTCGCGAGGTAAAAGCGCGAGGGCGTACCCAGGCCTTTTCCTTGAACCGCGAAAGAACCCATCACAACGTTACGTGCACCGTCCATGAACCATTTCTATGTGTACACACTCGCGTGTATGTCAACGTACCGAGACCGATTCGCGTTGACCA
Source organism: Odynerus spinipes (assembly GCA_032403825.1). NCBI lineage: Eukaryota > Metazoa > Arthropoda > Insecta > Hymenoptera > Vespidae > Odynerus > Odynerus spinipes. The sequence continues at coordinate 2,279,604 of JAIFRP010000007.1, read as the reverse complement.
AAGCCGTTTGTTCGTTACGAAGGTACGTTAAGCGCCTTTGCCATCCATGAGATGGATAGAAAGTAACGCGATCGAATTAGCGGCTTACTCTATGTATGTATGTATGTATGAACACGTAACGCGTTTATCGATCGGCATGCTCGTTGGTCGCCAAGTTTTTGTTACCACGGAAGAGAGATTTACAGTGATATTGGAATTTCTCCTGACGAGTATCAAAGATCGTAGATTTTTGTTTAAATCGTATATTTTAATCGGAAACGATCATCACTTTCTCACCTCCCTCTCTCTCTCGCACTACAATTTTCAATAACCGATCTCCTTTTTATGTCCCAGGTCTCGAGCTTGGCAACAGTCCCAGCGGAACAAGCCAGAAGATTCTCCCGTTGAAATTCATGTCTCAAACTCGTACTCTCTACATTGAGAGCACCTTCTAAACCAGGCGCCGTGCTCGTCTGCATATCGTACCGCGAGCCCTGATCTTCGAACTCGCTCGGCCGACATTTGCATACATATCGGGCGTTTGCACGCGGTTAACCGGCGTTCTTCGGTCGGAAGACGAGCCTAAATTCCTAGTCGAGGATTCCGAAGGTGCTCGATGGTCTCCTTTTTAGGTTTGCATAGTCTTATTCTTTTTGTTATTCCTCTGCCTCGTTCACGATAGGCGTTTTCTCACGGCTTCGAGTTCGTTAGACCGATGAGTAAAAAGAGAAAGAGAAAGAGAGAGAGAGAGAGAGAAAATAACGAAGATGAAGAGAAAGAGCAAGAGAGCAAAAGAGAGAGAGAG
>JAIFRP010000007.1:2223838-2240915 GCA_032403825.1 Odynerus spinipes | reverse complement strand
TATATATATATTTTAAGGTCGACGCGTCTACTCGCGATGCAAGAAACGTGACACCCATCCGACAACAACCCTGCGTCAGATAAAACATCTTGCGTGTAATTATGAATAGCCCTATTCGCTTGTATACGTGTCTCTCTTACATGCTTATATATTCATATACTGTTCTGATTATTCACGTACACTTTGACTCTTGAAACGGAATTGCACAATATGTACTCTCGAAGCGAGTGATATTAGTGTCACGTTAAGGGCTGTCGTTTCTATGAATAAGGCGGAATCTCGAACACCGCTTCGGGGTTATCACGACACGACAGCAATAAACTTTCGTTGGGCGTGACGACGTTTGCTTCGCTCGAGTTCGAAGGTTACCTTCGCATTATGCAACCAGAAAACAAATCACTCTTGTTTCTCCGAGGAGTTGGATACAATAGCACGGGGAACGAATCGCGAGCAAAAGGTACGACGTTTGTTTATTGTATATACATATATATGTATACGTAGAAGGGAGAGAAGCCTGACAACACAGTCGTCCGTGATGTTTATCTACCGAACAGGCTGCTTCTTTCCGTTACAACCTTTCCCATGTCCTCGCGATTATAACAACGAAGCAGCATGTTTAATCGACCAGTCGGCGGAATGCCTCGTTAATTGTAAGTAGTGGATAGATCGTCGTGACATAATTCTCACACGTTAATCATCCACTCGGCTAGGAATCGGAGAGATTGGAAAAGATTTGTGTAGAAAGAAAGGACGCAGATTGATACGTAAGTTTGTTATCGTCCTTTTAACGAGACAATTTATTTGCCTTTTTTTCTTGTGCCTTTTTTCTTTACAAAAAGTAGCTTCACAAGGCGACGTTGATTTTTCTTCTTCGCAGGGATCGCAGGAAGACAAAGGGGGTAGTGTAACGATGTATAGGAAAAAATATTTTTTTTATCTCCTATCGGTCTTGCCAACTCCTCTTTTACCAGAGAACAAGTGTCTAGGCATCTTCGTGCCGATAAATCTATCCGCTTCTCCCTTGAGACCCTTCTTTGCTATCTTCTTCTTCAGTGCCTTGTGTGCTATGTTCTTCAACTTGGTCTTCATCTGTAGAAAAAAAAAATTATATGGCTTATTCGTATGCATTATGACCTTTGGAACGATAGAGCTCGAATTTCTACTCACTGTAATATCTTTAACACCCATCTCGTCGCGGGCTGGTCTGGAAACGCTACGTGCTCTCGACTGCGATACCGATTCCAATCGCATTTTCTTTCTAGCGGGTTGCGAGAGTGACCTGGATCTACTCCTCGTTTTTGTGAAGTGTGCCTTTAGAAAAAACATGTTTTTTTTGTTAATTATTCGATTCAAAAAAAGATACGAACAGGTTCTGGTAATTTTTTTAATTAATCTACTCACATTTTCGGTTTCTTCCATATCGATTCCAAGATCTTCCATCTGTTCTTTCAATTTCGAGACAGACCTGTCCCGTAACTTGGCTGCTGCTGTACGTGGCATAACAGGCTTCGTAGATGCCTTTTGAATACGAGCCTCGTCCTTCATAATTATCTTCTTCTCACGAATTTGTTTCGCCAATGCCACGATCTCACGCATCGTCTCCGTCAACTCTGGTATTTTGTAATCGTACATACCGGCTTCCTCTCTAAGCTGCTCCTCCCGTTCCAATTGATTTAATTTCTCGAATATTTCTGGATCGATATAATCGGCCACGTTGTGACCTTCCCACATTTCTGGTATGACGTCGAATTTCTGATCTCCTTCGATATCGTAATTCTTTTTCAAATCGAGTACGTAATCGTCACCCATTTCTTCTTCGATTTCTCGCTCCAATTTTCGTTTTCTTTCCAATTTCTCGGCTGCGGCCTGTTTCTTACGTAAAACGGTTTCTGGAATACACGGAGCTCGAACTTTTCCGTCTCTTGGTACCGGCTGAGCGACGTGTAATCGATTCAATATACCTTCCACCTGTTGTACATCATTTTTTGTATGTTATATATTCGGATAAGTATAAAAAGAAATTAGGACTTTGTTTTGTTACAGTACCTTCTTCGTCTTAATCTTCTGATCCACTCTGAAAGCTAGTAAACGGTCGCAGGCTTGCGTCTTGACGTCCATGACACCAAAATCTGTAATGGTGCTCATTTCTAATACTGGCACATTTTCGTCAGCTTCTAATGGTTTTAAAATCTCGCGTTTCTGCTCAGGAAGTTCATCCAAACGCATGACGTCTACTTTGTTGGCCACGATTAACAATGGCTTGTTTGCGAATAAAGGTTTGATAGACTCGAATAATTTGACCTAAGGAAATTTAAACAAATTAGCTTTGTGGGAAGGAGAAAAATATTTGTTCGTAGTATAATTAAATAATTCACCTGCTCTTCTAACGTGTGACCACATTGTTCAGATATGTCACAGAAATAAAGTACAGCGGCACGTAAATGAGCAAGAGCCGTAACTGCTTGCATTTCTATCACGTTTCTTTGCTCTAGTGGGTGATCCAATATACCAGGTGTATCGATGACTTGCCAGCGTAAGTATTTGTAATCTGTATGTCCTACATACAATGACTTTGTTGTGAATGCATACGGTTGAACCTCTACATCCGCACGCGTAATCTGAATTTGGAAACCACTCAAAATTAGCCGAGGAACGTGTACAAAGATATAACGTTTGTTTAAGAACATAGATCAACTTACTTTGTTGATAAAACTACTTTTACCAACATTTGGAAATCCACAAATGATGATGGTACGCGTGTAGGGGTCTATACTTGGCAATCTAGCTAAATGTTGACGAACTTGTTCAAGGTACGTCAAATTGGAAGCTTGTCGCTTCATAATAGTGGCCATACGACCTAAGGCAGCTTTCTTTAATTGTTTGCATCGATATAAGGAGTCACCGTACTTCAATAAACGAACATAATCCTTTGCTACGCTGTAATACAAAAAATATAGTAATAAGAAATTTATATAACATAGCTTTAACTATTATTAACAAAAAATAAACACATACTTACTTATCTATTAAATGACGTGCTGTATTAATTTGTCCAAGGGCCAATTTGTAGTGATCCTTGTCATACAGAATGTTCATCAAGTCTGCATAAAACGGATGGACATCGTCTAGCTTGGGAAATTCTTGAATAATTTGCGATAATCTGTCATGAAAATTCTGTTGTGTAAATTTGACTTTGCGTGTGTAAAATGCACGTATCCTTGTAATCTTATAATTCTTATGGATAACTGTAGGGGTTTTGCGTTGTGTTTTTGATAAAATTATATCAATAAAATCCTATAAAAAATAAACAGTATTAAGACTTGTAAGATACAACATTACATTAACAACTGTTAAATTAGGTTACTCCTAACCTTTGCGGTGGGAACAACCGCTATCTTTTTAAAGTTGTACAACACCATCTTGGAATCACTTCACAATTCTTTCGTATGCACAAAAATTACGACGATGGGACACCGTACGCTTACACGCGTAGGTTTGTTTAATCGATAAATATTTTATTTAAATTAAATAATCAAAAGCACGTGGAGCACCATGACGCCATTATTTAAGAAAAGGATAGATGCCTTTACACCATTTTTAGAAATCCCCTGTCAAAATATCGAAAATGTACGCGAGAGGGCACTGTAATTATTTTTTCATAGATTGGCAAACCTGCTCGTAGCAAATATTACCAACATATTACAAATTTGAAAATGTCATATTCTGAGCGCACGTTGTGAGTATAAAAATTGGTTTTTGAGCTGGCTGCAAACGCGATTATAAAATTTGTTGATAATTTTATTTTTAGTCATATAATATAACAAATATTGATTGCAAATATAACAGAGATTGTATAAAAATATTTTAAAAAATACATATTCTTAGAATCGTCGATACATTGACAAGGCACCGATTAAGTAAATTCTAAAATTTGTTCGCAATCGTATTAATACAATTAGAAGAGGTAGATATCATGGAATGTAAATTATTGTCTGTTTCTTCACAGTCGTATTCTTGTTCACTGTTGCTTCAAAATAAATTAGTGTATATATGTATATATCAACATATATATATCAATATACAAATAAGTTAGCTGCTGTTGCTGTTAATAACAATATCTAAAGTTAAGAACATAATTCTGTTGGTATTATTGCTTGTATTAATGCTGTTACTTTTCAAGTATTTTATCTAGGTCCATAAAGCTGTTGGCATTATCCCTTCGACTGTAGCAGCTGCAGGTTTTAAGTCTTCGTCGCACAAGAAATTGAGTGGCAGATCTACCAAGTGACCCTAAAATAATTTTCATATTTCATTAGTAACACGTTAGGAAGGAGACTAAATAGAAATAGAAAGCATAACTAACCTTAATATTTGCTACCATTTCTTGAGCTAGAATAGGATCTGTAGAGCTGAGAGGGGGTTCATCTTGATAGTGTTTTAACGCAGAAAAACTAGTAATTTTATCAGATGGAATGCAGTGGAATACTTCTTCATAAATTTCAGTATTATCTTTGCTTCTCTTACACCATATATCTTTATAAAAGGTTCTCTTTACTATATCAGTCAAGTCAATATCTTCTTCATTCTTTAGTAATCCCAAGTGTTCTCTAAAAAGTTGTTTTCTGAAAGAGGCAGCAAATTTACCACAGGGAAATCCTATGTTATTCATTCTACCTTCCTCGAATTCTAGGTCCTACAAGTAATAACAAATTGTATATTTAGATACATATACATAAATCTATATAAGAGATGAGCCAAAAAAAAATTAAAAAAAACTCACATGAATAATTACAGCAATTTCACTATCTCTAGTTGCTATCATACTTCTATCATTTATATTAGCAGAACCACAAATAACTGTGTTATCGTCTACAATCATTAGCTTACTGTGAACGTAGATGAGTTCGGTCACCAAGGTACCATTGAGCATCGCGTTAGTTCTTAGCCCATGGAATGTGATATATTCGCTGGGATCCGATATGCCTGCTTCGATGAGCTGATTTAAAATAGCATCTTTACCTCTTGATATAGACGCGTAATTCCAATGTGTTATAGCACGTAAAGCAGTTCCACTCGGACCACCAACTTCGCCCTCGAATCCTGGTAGCAAAGGCATGATAACAAATACTCTAAAGATTGCACCTTCCCTGTGTGCTCGTAAAATTCGTTTTAGCAAAGTTTCCCCGATACGATTCTTCACGTAGCTTTGTTCCATCGTTGCGAGAGTTATAAAAAATTGATTTTCTATGTATATATATCTTTCAGCTTTACTTATCGCTTGAATATATGCTTCTTGTATGCTAGCTTCTCGTACATCCGAATCGAGGAAACCTGCAGACCATGAACTAACTGATCGTAATACCTGGCACTTGACATTATACATATTATTCCGTGGAATAAACGAAACATAGCTTTTGCAGTCTTTATAAGATTTTGGCAGTAAAAATGGGTAAGCTGAATTTAACTTTGCTTTTTCTATTTTAATAGCATTCCAACGTTGAATAAAATGTCTAGCAATGTCTCTAGCTGCAGAACCTTCTATCAGGACTCCTACGTCGTGCCAGGGCATTCTCGGGGTAGTACTCCTATCGACTAAGTCTTGATATGGTTTCTCTAAATCATTGAAGTCCTTTACAATAAAATTCGTGTAGTCCTTTCCTAGCCAAAGTTTAGCCGTATCCGGAAGCTCATATACGTCTGAACTTTTGTACGTCATTCCTTCTCCATCGCCAACAGGTGTTGGCATCGTTGCATTATCGATTTCGTCCGCTTCGTCATCGCTATCTTCGTGTGGACTATACACCATGTTTATAAATTCCTTTCGCTTTATTTTTATATTGTCCTTTACTTTTACCACTGTAGTTTTAGCCATATCAAATAAATTTCTTCTCTGCATTTCAGGAGTATCGCATTTCATAGTATCTAATTCCTGCTGTGGTGGCATCAAGAGCAGATCACCTGGATTTAGTTGTGGTAAAAGTTCTTGCTTTGATGATTTAGCTACCATAGGTCTGTGAAAGGAAAATTAACATTAGTATTTTACCATTTGCCATTTGTAGTATTCACTGTCATGAAACTCACAATACTGGTAAGGACTTTGTAGTTGCCATAGCAATCGTGTTTGTTGCAATAGCCAGTGGAAGTAGTACGTGACTTCGAATATTATTACGGCATACGCGTTTACTACTTGTATTTACAGTCTTCCCCTTTGATGGAATGTATATACTGGAATGTTGAACTGATCCTGTGTTCGCGATATAAATTTAAATATTTTTTATTTATTTTTTATTCTAATTATATTTCTTTCTTTGAGATTACCTAGATCCGTCAGTCTATGTTCACTGTTGTCCCATCTTCCATAGCATAGGTCAATGCCACCAAGAAATGCAATGCTTTGATCAACGACTACGATTTTTTCATGATGTGCCCAAAGAAAAACTCCCACTCTCGCATGGTCTGGATGTCTTAAAACTTTTATGTTTTCAGAGCATTTTTCCACGAGTCTTTGTTTGCTGTAAAAGCTATTTATACCTAAGGCAACTTCCACCTCTTTGTATATCATTACAAATACTTTAACACCTTTCATCTAAAAAAGACATACATTTAGTTAAGAATTTTCTGATGTTATAAATTAGTATATTTTCTTACCAAAACGCTTCGGCCGCGTAGAAAAAGGAAATCGTAATATCAAATATTTTTCTCAAGCAATTTGATTAATTAATTACGTTTTTTTTACTTACAGCTTTTCGTTGTAAAATCATATCGAGTCTCCAGTAGTCTCCATTCACCGCTGGTCGCTTCATGTAAATTTCTGGCGAGAGCCACCAATCCGCGATAAAAATTTCTTCTTTAGCACTTTCTAGTGCATCAGCTACAGCTTCCATATAGCTGCATCCATCCACAAACCAAGCTGCTGGTATAGGTGAACGGTATGGAGCAAAGGAATTGTGTGGATTTGCTTGTATAAAATCCTTACCTATAATAGTTATATATTTTTAGAATGTTTTTAACATTATGAGCATATAGTAATTACCTTCTGTGTTAATAACATGCTGTATAAATTCAATCCATTCTTTAGCTTGTCTACGGGTCCAACATTTAAAGACTACATGCCTGTTTAGGTTGATAATTTGTAATCCATTTCGTAGTCCTGTCGTATACATTCCAAAGCTAGTTCCAAAAGCATTATCCATTAAAATTACAGATTTCAGTCTGCCATCTTTAGGATCCATGTATGCTACAAAAGTATCTTTAACGACAAGGTGCCGGGTATGCCATTTACCACAGACTGATGCACAAAAATGATTGCATCTAATACAAAACATGCCTTCTAGTAAACCACAAAAATTGCATCTACTTCTAGCCCCGGAACCGGTACGTTTTAAGACCATTCCTTCTTTTCCTTTCATCCCTAAATCAGCGATAAACGATAGATATGATAATCCCATAAAGTTGATCTAGAAATCATAATGATAATGGTAACTCTTTCTAGGTTCATAGAAAAAAGATACAATTTTGTTACTTACTGTTTCAGGATGATGTTTATAAATATCCATTTTGAGCAAATTGTCTAGATAATCTTCAAGAGCTTTCATCCTATGATTTAATTGTTCGTAAGGCACTAGAACATCTGGTCTGTTAGGAAATCTATAAAGTAAATCTTTTGTTAGAAATCTTTAGGTACATTCGTGTATTATTAATCATACCTTGGTAAAGCACCTTTGTTTTTTCTTTTGTCCCCAGTATACCCCAAACTTTTTAAACTATTCCTTCTTTCTCTGTGACCTTTCGTCGGGAATGGTATATTTAAACTAGCTCTATAGATTTTCAATTGATTATGTAGATTTTGAATGTGTTTGTATCTCTTTTTAATTGTCCAAGAAAACGGACCATGTTTAAATTCTATAGTATATAAATTTGGATTTAGAGGATGCGTAGTTACACTTCGTTCATTATCTATGATTCTTACGTGTACTTCCTCGCAAGGTATAAAAATATTCCTACGTTGTTTTTTTGGTTTATCAGGAATGTTGTGTATGGCAGAGAACGGTATGATACCTGTACATTCTAAATGAAAAATATGATAAGAATGCAACAGCGTACGATTACAATTTCCTTGTCCACGTTCATTTAAAATAGTTACCTCTCTCATCGATGGTGTCATTGTTTAAAATACTTATCGCTTCTCCATTCTCATTAATGGTTATATCCAAAGAATCAGGTACACCAAGAGCATCATCGTATTCAGAATCATGAGACATAGTACGTTCCATGTTCAAGGATTCTTCGTTCATGATTAAAAATGTATAAATTCCTTACGCCATCAAAAAAGGAATAAAGTTCTAGAATTCTGTCAAGGAAATATCACTTTATCTATATATGTACTTTGACGTACAAAAGTTGCATAAACAATTTTTTACTAATTTCTGTATATAGTACAAAGTTGCTAATTCAGACATTCCGTTGTTTCTAGCTTAAATTAGATTTAAATTAAACAAAGAAGACAATGAAAAGATATCTAAGGGAGGAGTGTCACGATGAAGTGCAATTTGGTATAATGAGGTAAGACAGTGAGCTCCTCATTAAAACGTCTCATGATGTATTACTACTACGACCGTAGCCTTGAAATCGAGGTCGCGATGAGCAAGGCTGGCTTGTAGTTCCTCCTGACATGGCATCGTGAAATTACCGATCATATATACGTATACGTCAGGTAAACGCATCAATGAGAACACATATACGTTTATAACATTGAATGAATAAGGATACAATAATCTTTCTCCTATGATCGTGAACGTCGTACTTTTTAGGCGCGAAACTATGAATTAAAAAGAGTGCGCATATTACGAGAAAACAAAGGATTTAACGCGTTAAGTGATTCTATTATCATTACGAGGCGCCATCGATAACCAATTTATCACCACGATCTCGTTTCGATCACTATAACGTTTGATACATACTGATACGTGCCTTTGCACGCGTTCCTTTCATCGGAGCTGTCATTCCGAACGCGATCTTGGCCGAGAACGACCGAGCGCGATAACGCGGGTACGTTCGCTCTGTCGGTAAAACAGGGGATTTCTAATAACGATTTAAAAAATAAAGTTGCGAGCTTTTTTAACATTCGGGGTAATCGTATTTATGATTTTATATGATAAACTTTGATCTCTACTCGTATTTCACTTTCTTTTTATCTTTTTTAAAATGTTTTATTAGATCACTCATCTCACACGAGTAATTCTGTTTTATTTTAGGTTAATTATCCGTGAATACGGAAATCCATAATTATCGATACGTCGGTTCCGCTTTTATCGAACGAAGAAACGTTTTCTCCGTGATATCGCGTGCACGCGCGCGTTCTCATTTGATCGAGACGGAGAATTCACGCGTGTAATGGCTCGCAATCAATCGGTATTAACTACGGTGAAATTTATCGCGAAAGCTTGTGTTTTGAGTGGCGTTTCTCGTGTGGGGTATCGTCACGGTAGAATAGAAATTTCGCTCATGTGAAGCGTGCCAATTTCTTTTTCGTTCTTTTCGCGATTATATTCTAACACAAACGAAGGAATTTCTTTTCTAACGAGGTTAGACGAGGAAAGGATCGATCTTCCTTTCCAGATCATGATTTTTTTCTTTTTCCTTTTTTTTCCAGTAAGAGGATCACCGTAACCAATAAAATCTTACGGAACACTGGACTTTCCACGCGCTCATTAAAATAAACGAAGAGAGAAGACGAATCGAGGTGTCATTCGATTCCTAAAACAACTTTCGATTCGCGAGATGAGTGTCAAGGGAAAGCAATATAATTGAGACACAGCGTGCATTCGTATCGAAATCGTAAACGATCTTTACGATCACCCATCTCAAATTTTGAGGACATTTTTCTAAAAATAAATTTTTTAAGTCATCGTTTAGGTTTCACTTTCGTTTCGTTACGTCGTCTAGGAAATTCTTTTCTAAAAAATGAAAGTCGAAATAGCTCGATCGAGATCGATCAACGATATGTTTCTCTTTCGACGACGCGAAGACGAAAAAGTCTCAGTATCGAAGTCTCGATGGCATTGGAAGGTAGGGATAGGACGGCGTCTTGTCCACCGGTGACGGGTGACCGTGTTTGTACTAGTGGAGGTGGTGGAGGTGATGCTGGTGATGGTGATGGTGATGGTGATGGTGGTGGTGGTGATGGCAAGTGGTGGTGGATGCCGGGCGAAAGGGAAAACGTCGGCACACAACCGACTACGTCTTTTTTTCTCTCCCCCATTTCGCACTCAGGATTTTTGACACGGCGGGTCGTTCGATCGACTTCCACTTGTCTACGAGCATTCGGCACCGACGAACGTTCGAACGCGTTTCTATCAGTACGCGCGCGCGAATACACGCAACACGTACGCACGAGGGGAAAAAAAAGATCGAGGATTATAGCGCGAAGATGATGCATACGTGCGTACGACCGACCTGATCTTCTCGATTATTCTTTTTCTCTCATTTCTTCCGTTTCCTCGCCATTCTCGTTCAAATTTCCCGCGACTTTCGGAGTGCTTCAAAAATCGCGCGCGAAATTTTGAAATACCCTGTTTCTTCGCAAGTGACATAGTTCGATTTACTTTCGTTTTCTATATTCCGACATACGGTTAGATCGAAATAATCGATTTCTGTGAGTTTCCACAAACCAAGGAGGGAATCACCGTGCTCTTTTCATCGTCACTCGGAAATGAAACTTTGGATCGGACGGAAACATTGAGAAGCTGCAAGGTGAGTCATCTATTGATAAATTGCGAGAAAAATAAATGCGGTAGAGGTTTTTCTGTTTCTGCTCGCTCGAGGAAAAACCTTTTTCAAATTCGCGTGCTTCCGGCACTCGCGTGAGCACGCGCGCGCGCGCGCACGTACTCGGCTACCGGAGAGAACGTAATCGCGAAATATTAAGCGAACGGCTACGGAATTAACTGACCGTTCCTTGTCGGCAGCTTTGCAGTCCACTTTCACGAACCGCCAGATGTTCCCTTCGTGTTTGCGTTCCGTACTCTATCTCTTACGTAAAACTCGAGCGAGCGCACCGAAATAAACGCGTTTCAGGCCATCAAATTTTCTCTCTTGGAAATATTTTTATCAGTCGTGTATCAGAGAGCTTGGGAATTTTATTCGAGTTTGCAGTGCGTCGGGAGACGAGAGAATTGAATTTACGATGGTATAGCGTAGAACTCGTAGGAGTTATGTAATTATTTAAATTTCCCGCTAATTGTCGTCCTCGAGATGGAATCGAGTCCGTACTATGGGGAATCTTAACCTCGATATAGTTTTACAATATTTTGCAAATCATAATTCATGCCAGTAGCATCAATTTGTTTTATAAAAAAATTATAAAATTCGTAATTCATTTGATTTGTTCATACGCGTTCGCGCTCGCAGTTCGATAGATCTAACTTCGATAGTATAACGTTCGATTGGCCGGATCGACATGCTCCACGGTACACGACAACTCGAAAAGAATTTACTTTCGATTCGTTCGCGATCTCGCTCGAGCGTGATTTCTGCAAAGTTAGCGCGAGTCGCCTGACACCTCGTCTATGTCTATCTATATCTCTCTCTTTCTCTCTCTTTCTCTCTCTATTTTGCACCGGGATCTCGAATTGACTTCTTATCGATCACCGTTTCCATTTTGATCGATAAAGAGAACGGAGAAAACCGCATTGTCTCGAGAGTCCTCGTTCGTCGTTCGATTTCTTTGTTCCGCGTAATAACATATCTTTACGATAGAAAGCGGCCCGATATTATAACGTCGTTTTTAACGTGCTCGTTTCGCGAATCCCTTGCTCGTCCTTGATGCTTTGCTTCGGTGAATCCGCGATTGTCTTTTAACAGCCAAAGTTCGCACGTTCTCGCTTATGGCGCATAACTCTTGAAGCGCGATCTTCTTCGTGTCTTTGTTTCTAATCGTTTCTAATCTTCGATAATTATTTTTTAATTTTATAAGGATTTTTGGTGAGAATTCGGGGATTGGGTAGAGATCTAATGAGATAACGCGTTTCGATCGAGAGACGATCAATTTTCAATGATCGATTTCTGATTGGTATTTATTTTTTACCGTATATACGATGTACTGGTATAAAATGATTAGAAATTGTATCTTCATTGTCGATTAAACATTTTCTGTAGGATAATTACATTGGCATTTGGGACTGAAAGATTTTAATCAATGATCGCGTTTAATATAAATTTCGATCACGAATACCGCGATTTGAATAGTAAACGCATCGTTTAGTATTTTCCTAGTAAGGAAAGAAGGCGTCACGCGCGTAGGCAGAATCCTGAATGAATCTGGCCTGTAGAAACGGGGCTAGTTCTCTCTCTATCTCTCTCTCTCTCTCTCTCTCTCTCTCTTTCTATATAGAACGCGATCGAGCCTAACGGTGATTCGAGTACGGTCGTCGATCCTCGCTCGGCTGATCTTGATCTTCCTTCTTCGCTTCTCGCGTGATCCGCGATTCGTATGCGAACGAAAGAAGAGTAACGAACTCGTCACGAACTCGTTCACGTGAGATATGCTAGCTCGTTTTTCACGATGATCTTGTTTCAAGGACGACTTGAAGAAATGCATGAATTTTTCAGCGAAATCGGAACCGAATAATTTTCTATATTTTTATTACATTCATCGAATTAGCCCGAGGCGTGCACGAATGTTTTTAGCGAAATCGGAACTGAATAATTAGCTATTTTTTGTTATACTAATTGAATTAGTCGTTTCCGTAGATGAATAAATGAAATATTTCATGCCGTCATTACGTGACGTTCCTCCACAACGACGTTACGTAACATCGATTTCTTCCTGAATCGAAATATCCTCGTTAGCCGCGTGCCTTCTCTTTTTCTCTCTCTTTCCGATCTAACTTTCAATTAATTTTATATACCCGCGTTATCGAACGTTAATCCAGTTTACGACGCTTCTGGACCGGTTGCGAGCGAACCGATTTCTTTCTCACGCGGTTGATACTCCGCCACGCTGATAATCCCTCGAAATCGGCGGAAATTTAGTAATTCGGCACGAATTCTCGAACGAAACTCGCCGAGCTCGCTCGCCGTCGTTTAAGTCGCGCGATAAGTTTTCCTAGGCGGTTCTTGTGGAGCGAGAGGCCGAGTTCTAGCTAGCGAGCAGCGTGCAGCAGCTAAGAGTAAAAGTAAATTTCAAGGAAGGAGCGAGGCAATGCCCGAGTTTCGTCCGTATGTGCATACATTAAAGCGGACGCGTATACCCTGTGTACGATTTCGAATGCGTCTCGTGTTTTTCTTACCACTCTGATGTTCGTGATGTTTTGCGTTGAGATGGTTTCTAACCCTCGTAATAGGATCGAGAAGTTACGAGAGAAAAAGAAAGGAGGGAGAAGTAGGAAGGAAAGCCGGTAAACCAAGGGGTGAAAGTGGCGTTGCAAAGTTGCGTGAAAAATTATAAATAGGATAAAATTATAGATAGGATTAGGCCTCGATAAAAAATGGGCCTTACGAAATAAGACCCTTATAAGATCCTTCTTTTTTTTTATTAGAGTTTGATCAGGGCTTTATCGTTTATCTTCTTTGACATTTAGATATTTTTTATTATTTCTTTAACCAGTTAGATATCTGATTCGTCATGTTACTAAAAAATTTGTTTTTCGTTTCTTTTTTTGCAGAATGGAGCGGAGGCTATCGTGGTGCACGGTAGCGGCACTCTTCGTGCTACTATTCGTAACAACCGAGGCTCTGCGCGGACACAACTCTCAGGTGATGATCAACGATCAAAAACTATCTCTGTCTCTCTCTCTCTCTCTCCTATCACACTTGCACTCCGTCGATCGTCGCAAACTTTCGAACACTTGACTACACGATCTCTCCTTTTTGTTAACTAGATTGACCTCAGATGAAAAAAACTGATTTCGTGCTCGACAAACTAATTCGTTCGCTTCTTTTTACTGGATATACCCACACACGTATAAAATATACACATATAGCGTATAAAACTTTGGTGTCAAGGATACACGCTTGGTAAAATAACGACGATCGACGAACGAGGGGCACCGCTAATTTTTTTTTTCTTCTTTACTTTTCCCTCTTCGCGAAGGCTGTCGAGCCAGCCGGAACGAACAAATTCGTATTATTCGAGAAGCACGGATTCTAGTCGTTATTGAAGACGAGTCGCTTAATTAGCCACCAAGAGGAAGGAAGTTGTTCGGGGTCCACGCGAAACGGAAGTCCTATCTTATGTCGCGTGCCGTTTTATAACGCGAGACGGATAAGTGACGTAAAAGGAACGAGAAAAGGTACGAGACGGGAGAGTCCATCATTGTCGTCTCGCCTGACCAGTACACGTACGTGACTACTTACGTCACGATGAAACCGTACCTTCATTTAATCGCTTCATTTTCTTCCGTTTTTTTTTTCATTATTCTTTATTTAATCGCTTTATTGTCGTTGCTCAATCAACGATTTCTTTTTTACGCCGGGAATCAAAGTGCAACGTGCAACTAAAAAAAAAATATACTTACCCGATCTTGTGCTCGTTTCGTTAATCGCCGAAGTATTATCGTACCGGTCGTTACACGTGTAACTTCATAAATACGATCACCGGTAGAATCTCGGACGCTTTCGCCGTGTCTTCCATCATAAAGGTTATCGAAACGAGTTCGTAGATGAAAAAATGATGCCCCTAGAGACTCAACATCCTAACGTGCATGCTAATCCGTGTCTCGATCAGCTGGAAAGTCAATTTCTATCTCGGAGTATCTTTAGGGATCGTTTCCAACTCGTTGGACTTTCGAATCCATTCGCGGGAAGGGATATCAGCTTTAGGATTACGATCGGCCCGTAAAAACACTTTGAAATGGGTAAAAATTCTGTCATTGTTTCCTCGAACCTCTCTCTCTCGCTCTCTTTCTATTTGTAATTCATGTCTTGGCAGGGTTCACGCACGACCAGTCTTGATCCCAAGGGTATTGTGTGATCGGATTCTTTTGATCGAGTATGAAGCAACTCGTGTTGCCGGAACAACGTTCAATTTTAACGTAATCATTATAATATTGCATATTCAAAAAGTTTCTGGCAAATGATTGCTAGTGAATGCCTTTAATGTTTTGTTTTTAATTTGGGAATAACAAAAATTCTGATTGGGCTAAATCTAGACTATAGGGACTATGCGAATAGAATCTCCCATCGCTCCTATCAATTAATTATAAATATAACATCCTGATAACGAATAATAATCACTTTCCGGGAACTTTTTGGACATCCTACGTATCTATCTTATCTGTGTTAATAGAACTGGATTACTATCTCTTAAGATGATCCGTAGATCAGGTTGATGATCTCGAGCGCGTGTTTGATAATTTCTAAAGTTGGCTCGGATGATTACGTTTATAAGTATGTGGTACCGCCGCGCCGTGCAAGCGTAAGCCACTTGCACGATATCACCGGTTAGAGCTCTCCGAGCTGGAGGTACCGCGCGAGAAAGAGAGCGAGAGAGAGAGAGAGAGCGAGAGTGAAAGAAATAAAATAAAGAAAAGCAAGAGAGAAAGAAATAAAGAGCTGCAGGTTAGCACTGGGACCACGCCTAGTCGTACGCCAGTCTATCGCTGCTGCTGAACAATATACCGGGTGGCAATAAATATTCTTATTTTAATTGCATCGTTGCCTCTTTGACAATGACCAGGATCTTGTCATCCTACGCGTGTCTGCTAACTTTCGAATCAACGTGTGAATGGAAATGGAGATAAACGAAGGGTAGGAATAAAGGAATAGACCCGGAGTTGATAAATTGTTGCATATTTTTACATATGCATGCGTTCTCGCGACAGGCCTTCGAAAGGCCGTGATCTTTTTTTTCTTTTTTTTTTCTTTTTTTTTTATTCACCGGAGATCCAACAGGATCGATAAACTATGTACGCGCGTAATTTCACTAGGATCATTATTCTTAGCTTATAAGAGCAGTAGTATCAACGGTCGCGAGCGCATACTACGAGTAAGATTATCTGCTTTTAAGTTTCGACACGAGCACTCGAGAGAATGAGAGAGAGAGAGAGAGAGAGAGAGAAAGAGAGACTCGCATACTGGACGAGGCCAAGTGAGACGGATAAGTCGAGTACGTCGAAAAATAAGCTGGCGGCTAAATATTGATGTATCGACTCACTCGTAACGAGTTTCATACTCACGCGAGTGAAATCGAGTTATCCGTGGTGTTCCCTTTGCGGGAAATTCAAACTATTCGATATAAACTCGCTACCATTTCGGTTTTTCTTTCTTTATTCCTTGTTTCTTCTTCGCGTAAATAGAAATAATTAACGATCGCTTAATTATAACGAAGGTTACCGGTTTATGGCTCTTTCTTCTCCATTTTTGTTTTTTATTCTTTTTCCTCTAAGCAACGTCCTCGAGGCGCAATCTAAATTACGCATCTTTTGCACGCGCATAGCTTCCCGTCTTACTGCATCGTTCACGTTTCTCGTTCGGCTTTGCGTAAGCCGGTGAAAAGTGGCCGAGGAATAGGGAATAGTTTCGTGCTCTTTTTCTTCTTCTTCTTCTTCTTCGATTTCTTCAAATAAACTACTGGATAATTCTTCGAACATCTTAGAGCTCGGCACTTGCGTAAGAACGCGTCGCGTGTTTGTTACATGTAAAGATGAATTAATTACGAAAGAAATGAGAGGAGTGCCTTCGAGAGACATCATCAAGGAGTCAACGAATCTAGATCGAGTCCTACGACCTAGTTACATCGTTAAGATTTTAATTATCATATTTTTATGTTCTTTTTTTTTATACACCTATCAGACTACTTATTAAAGGCGAGCATCGATCGACGATGTTCTTGTTTCAAAATGCAAATGACACTCTTCTCCGTGATTCGATGTCAACATCGTCCTTCCATCGAACGATTTTTGCAATTTCTTGAATTAGAAGCGACAGGACGGCATCGCGATTCGTTGACACCATTCTTGTTCGCCGATTAATGAAACGTAAAAACACTGTGTGCTCTGATCTCATAGATCCTCGTGTTGGACAAGGTGCAGGGTACAAGGTCGTTTTCTTTCTCTCTCTCTTTCTCCCTCTCTCTCTC
>JAIFRP010000007.1:2194229-2217993 GCA_032403825.1 Odynerus spinipes | reverse complement strand
TCGCCCCTCCATCTTCGTGACGCATACTTGCAATTTTCTGGAATCTCGCAATCATCGCTCTCCTCTTCTTCCTCCGTCATTTTTTTTCCTCAGAGCATCCAAGTGGATACACTTATTAGCGGATACCACTCGTTAGAAGTGAAACTCTTCGGCGCATCTCGTCGAAGCGTGATTTCGCAATCGATCGGTAATAACTGGCATGCATAATCGAACAGTTCGATTTTCGGGATGAAATAACACGAGACCGAAGATTCGTGGGTGTTCGACCCGGATAGAAACACGCGCTCTCCTCTAGAAAGGAGAGTCCTTTCGCGAGGAGGTTTCTCCGGCCGAAAATAAATCCTTTAATGGCCACTTACGGAACCATCCGAGGAGTCATTTATCATACCGAAAGCGAGGATTGTTGTTATAAAGTTATTCAACGTAGTATACTAGACCGGTGCTGTAATACACGTGAATTACATTTAACGATATCGTCGGCTTAGGCAGCGTTGACAGAGATGACATCATTGAAAAGTATCCCGCGTGATTTATTGAATGATTTTATTAAAACAAAAAAAGAAAAGATTAAAACAATCGTTTTAACGTATTCTTTAAAAACTGCTGCAATTTCAAGCTCGCGAAAATTCCCGTCGAAATTCAAGGACGCCACATCGAAACAAAGTCGTCCACCTTCGGAGAAAAGGAAACAGCCTCCGGCTGACTGGACCGACAGGCTGGATGCAGTTTCCCGCATGAATCGGTGGCGTTGCTTATTATTAACTAGAGTAGACGAAAAATCATCATTGTATTGCGTCTCTTCTAAGGAAGTTGTTACCTTCGTTACGAAATCATAAGAGATCAACCGGCACGAGCCAAATCATTATCGGTAACGGGATAATTTAATAGAAGCAACTTGGTAAACGCTTAATAATATAGCGAACTATTATCCGCCTTTCACGCCAGAAGTGAAGGGACACTCGATCCGTCTTTTGCCGTTACTCTCCTTGCACTTCTTCCTTATTCTCTTTCTTCTTTGTTCGATTTTAGTCAAGAAATCGTATCATTTATCTTCTAGTTTTATTCATCCTGTATTAGCAAGCTAATTGGCGTGAGATCGGTTTAAATAGGTGAAGTAACCTCGACATCGCTTAATTTTAATTCCTCATTAATTATTGATCACTCTGCTCGTTATTAAAACATTTCTCGAGTTCCTTAGGTAGGATGAACTTACTAGTCTCAATAGATAGCGCTGGTGTAACAAAAAAACGATATAGCTGTTAAAATCTGCTGTCCCGTACCTAGTAGTTCGTCGATTCTTCACTGGAAGGATCAAGAAGGATCTATATATCCTATTCTCGTTATCAGAATTGTTCGCACGGTCGGGCTGGCATGTTCAAAGCCGAACGGCTTCGTTCGTTGCATGCTTGACCAACTAACGTGACGTGGAAACGTCGACTTTTACTTTCAGAATCGATTGTACGTGTGCCTTAGGATAGATAAAGATAAATCCTAACTGGAGCAAGAACGAGCGAGCGAGCCCGCCTTGCGGTAGGAGAGTGTGACGCGCGTTATCCTTAGATACCATGTTGAAAATCGTAACCGTGGGCTCGAGCCTGAAAACCACCAGCTTTGTTATCTTCATTATAATCGTAATACGATTCCAAAATGGCGGGCCACGTTAGCTTATGGCTTTTTATCTTTCGAAATATATAAAATTACCCGTACGCTCCTCCCTCCCTTCTTATTCTTTTTCTTTTATCCTATCTTATTAACAAAGTAACGATCGCTTGGTAAATTGCGAAGGTTGCATATGGGCCTTTCGTAACTTGACATATGTCTTTCGAAGCTGGACTATCCTTCGTGTCAAAGATTAACGAAATGAAAGGCGGCGTGGTAGCGAAATATTTTTAAGACCGCTGAATTTAATTAAAATTTATGAAGTAGTTTTGTGTCGTTAAAAAGTTTCAACACGGTGAGGTTTAAGATAGCGGAGATAATCGGAAGTTCGCGATGTGTCTGATAAATCACCGGCAACTACCACTTCTCTTCTTTAATAGCACTGTTTAATCGAAAAACGATCCGTGATCCCTGATCACTCATCGTCAGTTTGTTTACGGTATTAGGGAGCACGATCTTAGAAATTAGAGAGGCATTAACGATTGATAACCCACGCGGCCGTTTGCAAAGGTGTGGGCAGCCTTCTGGAAAATTATAGCGGCTCCATTTCCCATCTGAAACGTT
This sequence comes from Odynerus spinipes, assembly GCA_032403825.1. Taxonomy (NCBI): domain Eukaryota; kingdom Metazoa; phylum Arthropoda; class Insecta; order Hymenoptera; family Vespidae; genus Odynerus; species Odynerus spinipes. The sequence continues at coordinate 2,215,770 of JAIFRP010000007.1, read as the reverse complement.
AAACCCTAGGTACCTGCCTCGAATAAAATCGATCGGGCTCTCGTCGAGCGTTCGAATTCCTAGCTGGTGATACGATTACCAGTTGATTATTTACTCGATAAGTACGTTGATATTATCTTTCTCTCTCTTTCTCTCTCTCTTTTCTATTCCCTACTGCATTTTCGTGGTCGGCGAATTGTCAAGGCTCCTTTCTCGTGTCATCGACGCCGAGTTGGTAAATACGATCGATTGGCGGACCTAGAGATTGTAAACGTTTTCTCGTTTCTTCGATCTCGTGCGTGTTAGTCTCGGTACTCGAGTACAACCGGAACTAACGTAAGACGCGTGGTAAAAGTTACGACCGATTTTATCGAGTACGAGACCTATGTATCTATATACGCTCTGAAGTTTCATCGTAACGCTATAGATCACCGATCGATTTAGAAACAATCTGATTTCTTCTTTACACGTAAGATTTTTCTTGGCAATTAAAATAAATCGAATTTTTCATGCGGCATGACGTCAGAGCAATTTCGTTCGCTGGTTTGATATCCGGACGAGTCAGACTGATGTCTGACCACAGATCGACCTTATCCACTTGGCGAGCTTCGCCGATCTCAACATCGAATGCGCGTAATTATCTCGTCGAAAGATCAATGAAGCCGCCAGATCGAATAACGACCAGCGAACGAGTTAATTTCAGTGGTTCATCGAGCGTGATCGATAAGAGCCGATTAATCGATCCCCGATGCTTGAAATCGCGATTTCGATTAGAGACGAGGGAAATGAAGAAGAAGAAGGGGATGAAGCTCGATGAATTCTCTCGGCTCGATGATCGAGCACGGCTACTGCCGAGTGGTAGATAAGCGTTTGAACGATTTGTCGGCAACCGTTAGTCCCATTTGCGTCAATCGCCGTTTCAACTGAGGTTATCTGGTAATTGCCATCCTAACGATCCATTTCGCAAGCTTTCGACGAGTTTGCAATCGACCTGCTACCGATCGATCCGCACTTCTTAACATTAAGTTCCTTTTCTTTTTTTTATTTTCTTTCCAATTCGACGGAAAAGGTTTCTGGGTAGGTGTATCATTTAATCGCTACATTCTACTTTTTTTAAGAGTACTCGATCATTCCGATCGAATGAATCCGATCCAGTTATTAAAAGATCGTATGTGGATCGTATATGGATCCGTTCGATGTGAGTCAATACCCGCCCACTATTTTCTAACTCCATTCCAACGACCACTTTCGATTATCTTGATATTTTTATAACAAAAAAAAAAGAAAAAATGAATACCTCCGCTCGTCTTGTTAGAAATCAAACGACATAAGCGTATTACGTGATCTATCGATTATTCCTTACATCGATATTCCTCGTTACGTTGATTCCGTGGGTAGTGGAAGATAAACGAAGGAAGGGAAAGTTCTTGATAAACTTCTTTTGTGTAATTAACGCTCTGTGACGACTATGATCGGAACATCTGTAATCGTCGTTACATAAACGTTACGTTTAGAAACGAGAGATTATCGGTAGGTGATGAGATGATTTTTTTTTCTTTCCTTTTTTTCAACCCTCGTAACTCGCTAATAATGCCGAGTAAAAAATTTTGTCGTGGCACGTTTTGTCATTCTGGATGGCTCCTTATGAATTTTATGGGAAAAGCGAAAGTTTATGCGAGCGAATGCATATCGCAGTCGCTTACCTTGATTCCTTCACGAAAACCTTACGGGTGGTAATCGGATCGCCTCGGTAAAATCGAGCCTGCCGTTGGATTAAAAAGCGAGGAGCGCGTGACGACAAAGCAAATAATAAAAAAGAGGGAACAGTATTATAAGATAGTGCGTCCTACTGACGAAACCGGATGTGGAAGATTTCGCAACCCGCTCGAACGTAACTTTATCCTTCGATGAGTCGTCGTCGTCGTTTAAGAGCGTATGCGATTTATCCTCAGTTGTCGCTGTAATTATATTCTTAGCGAATGTTTATATTTGTTTTGTTTGCAACGGATGTTAAAACAGAAATGTTGACTTTAGGTGGACGAACAGAGATCGCACACGCTCGGTGGTCGAGGTAGCGCGAAATTCGACGCGAAGTTGGCTGATACGATCGAGACAACGACGACTGGCGCAGCATCAACGTTACGGTCCAGATCAGGTCGGGATAGGAAGACTCAATCCCCGTCGAGAAGGGTTTCCAATCCGGAGAGGAACAACGATAGGCCCAGCTCGAGAAATTTGGACGATGCTTCCCAAGTGGAAGAGCCCTTTGGATCACGAGATAGGAAGTTAGCGGATAAGAATGTGGATTCAGGGAAAATTAGCAACGCGGCTGATTCTCGACAACGTGCATCGAGAAGAAACGATAGGAAATACTTACCGGAGCAGGATGAAAAGAGAGAATCGAGAAAACTCGATCAGGATGTAACGCTGGAAGCACCTAGACCACGAAAAGAAAACTCGGCGTCTCGAAGAGGATCATCGCGTGGATCTTTAAAAAAGGAAACCGATCAGAACCTAGACAATAACACTGGGCCATCAGTATTCTCTGGAATCACGGAAAACTCTAGGTCGAGAACAGGAAGGAAAATACAAACGGCTTATAACGATAGAGAACTGAAGAAGCAAGTACCCACTAGTAGAAGATTCGGTTCACAGTCATCAGACGTGGAGAGTTCAACGAGTAGCTCGCGAAGGAGTTCTAACAAGTCCAGAGGGTCTACCAAAAGCACCGATGATTCAGCTGCTCGTAAAAAGTTAGATGTATCTTTAACGGAGTCTGAGAGCGTCAGGGTAGACATTCCATTGACTTTAGCAACTACTGATTATCCGGCATACACAACTATAATCAACGACATCAATGAAAATCCAAATATTTCACCCAGATCTTCGTCTAGGAACGCAGAAAGACATAGCGATGACAAAGAGTTGTCAAGATCGAATACGAAAGAATCACGAAACTCCGAACGAACGAAAAATCGTGGAAGGGCCAACGACGATGTTGAAACATCAAATACACGCGCTGTTAATTCCAGAAGAGGATCATCCAGGTTCGTCGATTTCACCACACCAGAAACGATCGAAGTCTCCTCTGTTCGTTCGAAAAGCAGAACGGAAGGAAGGAGCTCGGTTCGTGGGAGAAATCCTGAGCAAAAATCAAGAAACTCTGGCAGCGAGCCAGCCAAGTCAAGATCGAAAGGTAGGAGTTTGGATATCGTGCCGAGGTCGGTCTCGAACGGGGTTTCAGGACAAGGTGAGATCAAGCGTAGGTCGTCTGGAGATAGGAACTCTCCGGATGGGAGATCTAGAAACACCGAGAGGAAATCGAAGCAGGCGGAGAATAAGGTGCAAGATCAGGATGCTCGTGGACGATCGAGGGGCAAGGCCAGGACTGAGGTAACAACGTTAAAGACACTTGGTAAGTTGGAAGAAAAATTAATTCATTTTTTATAATAAAATATTTATTTTTACAAACGAACACAATCAGGATTGATCAGATACATCAAATTTCATTATAATACATAAAAATTGATCATCCAGATGTTCCAACACCGATCGCATTAGAGATAACTACGTGGCCATCCGAGTCCACGACTATTCCAGTCTCAGAACCTTCGATCACCACAGTTAGAGCCAGTGGGCAACGAGAATCAACTCGTACGACAACCGAGGGCTCCTCTCGAGCTAGAGGAAGAAAAAGGGCTAATGGTCAAGGTAGAAATTCTGGGAAGGAAGATTACTTTAATCAAGGACTAGGCTTCAGAGGCAGGAAGTTTCCTATCGATGGAGTTACCAAGAATCCAAGCGATTCTGTTAAAATCTCCACTGTTAAAGTTGATAACTATGTTCGCGGGAACCCTGGATGGACGCTTAGAAGAAGGCCGAGCCATGGAGATAAATTAGAAACTTCATCTGTCCCAACGACTTCAACTAGCACGGCGACAACTGTTAGAGAGCAGATCAATGAGATCGCTCCAAGTGACGATCGATTGAACAATAAGGAATCTTCAACCGTAAACCCAACGACCAGGAGGGGGCCGAAGAAATCGAAAAACAACGAAAGTAGCACTGTAGCGAGTACGACGAATGATCCCCGAAAGGCTAATCAAAATTCTGAAAAAGGAACTGCAGCTAAAATCGAATCCGAGGAAAGTGATAATTATCCACCAGATTTCAAAGCTAGAATATTGCAGTTGGTGAGTCTACAGATTCATTAGAAAGGTCTTTATATGTCCGATCTTCTTAAACGATCTACTGTTTTCAGAAAAATTCAAATGCAAAGATCCCCGCCATAAAGAGCACCCCTAGACCGAGTACCGAGGTAAGAAAATCTTTCACACTTTCAATTGGCTCGCAATCACAATTCTCTGACCTTTTACACATCTTACTGTACGAACTAACCTTCTTCTGCATCTCTCTCGAATCTCTTAACGTTCTCCAGCCTTGAATATATCATTGATACGTATAGCTAACTACGCGTAACCATTGATTTAGATAAACGTGCAAACCACGACTTGTACATATAAAGCTGTAATTTTCAGTGTTACTTGCACATACAAGAAGAATTACAGATTGACAGGTTCACTGTATTAACACGTTACCGTGCATGCGCCATTTATTAACCTATTCTCTAGATTGAGGAATACTCTCAAGGTCACTCAGGAACTAGTTTACCGTTCACACATAAATAGAACCTAAATGGATGCTTAGGCCACTCGATTAGCTCGTGTCACGCGAGATTTCTCTTTCGAATGGTCAAACGAACGCGCTAGAGTTCACGAACTGGTTTTTGATCAGGGAACCAAATTGTTTTGCTCTTTTTTCGGGGGCTCCCGCGTAAGAGAAAGTGAACCCGTTCGTCGGCGATCATCTACGAACGTGCCTCGACGCATTTCGTGTTGCTGCGATGCTCTCAATTCGGGTCATCGAAACGCGATACAGGCTTCCCCTTGGTCCTTTGTTCCCTTCGCAGGTTTCGCGTTCTTGGTAGGAAGAGAATGTTTTCTTGGAGACTACGGAAAAGAGAGAAAGGACCGTTAAATCTAAGTTGAGACAAAGATCGCGCTTTAACGCGGCCATTAGATCAGCGGTGCTTGTTTTTTCGAGTGGAGAAAGTAAAAGTAAAGAATTCGTGATAGAACCGACATTTTAGAGACTACTAAACTATTCGAGTATCTCGATTATCGAAACTTTCACACTGGGTCTTATCTTTTCTGATGCTAACTGCATAAATTTTGTAAGCTCGACGAGAGGACCCGATCGCGTAATCGTAGAAAGGATTAAAAGTGAAAGAACGAAATTGAGGTAAGAAAGGGAAAGGGAAAGGTGTGTCCGGGTAATCTTGTGATCACGTCCGATGTTCCTTTACAAGATCCAAAAACAATTTTCTCTCCCTCGTGTCCGAATTACGTGTCGGCGATTACAGTGCCACGCTTTGTAATTATAGCTCGATTGCTTTTGACGATCGTTGCCTTTTGATTGAAAAAAATTATTTTTACGCGTTATTAGGTGACCATGACGATTGACGCTCGTGAGTGAACGGTCGAAACAGCACGAATTATAAAAAATTCTCTACGGCTTTTACTAAAATACCTACAATGTACGTCACTATTGCTATGTATGTATAAATAATGCACGCGCAAAGACGGAACAATAGCAGTCACGATAGATCTTCTCACAGTTAACGCGTTATAACTATCTTAGAACTAGAAGAGGCTCGCTTCGGTAGTACGTGCTTTCTTAGGAAGAATAGAGTCGTGCGACGTGGTGTTTAATCAAACCACGAAGGCTTCTTGTTAAGAGGATAGTCCGCTGACGATCTGATAACGCAAGAAAGCAAAACTTGAAGTTTCAGTTAACGGCCAGCTCGCTGAAGTCGTGGCTCGAGCTCGTTGCGAGTCATCTGGCAGGATGGGTCTATTCCTTCTTACGTTATCTCAAGCTCATCTTCTTACTTTAGAGTATTATACGTATTTATACTTATACCTAATATACCCGTAGACGCGTTAGTTGAAAAAAGATTAGTTGGAAGACGTAGAATCGTAGGAAATGTTCGTGATTGAAATAAATGATCCCTCTCGCCAATCTCTTCGCCGCTCGCTCGCATTAGGATGAGAGACTGACCTTGAGGAGGATTCCTCAAAGGAGACGGATGCTTCGCAGTGCCAAGGGTAACAGACTCGCTCTCTTCAAGCTTCTTCTAGAGGTTGATCTAGCATCTGGTCTTAAACCAAGACCTCTGTCTTCTAAAATGGATCTTTGATCGACCTTTTGCAGGGCAAGAAAATTTCGGCCAATCTTTTCTCTGAAAGGTCCAAACTGAAGCTGGAGCTAGCTAGGAGACTGGTGAAGCCCGAGTTGAGTGACCAGGCGAACGTACTAGATGTTACCACTCCGATTTCTCCGAGCAAGTTGAGATCCACCGATGTACCCATTGCTGAAGAAACGAAGAAGGTCGCCAAACTCGCGAAAACTACTCCGTCTAGTCGGCAGGATGATCGTCGGAAGGTAGAGAAGGCCGTGAAACAGCTAAAGCTTTCCCGTGCGAGGAAAGTTTTAGACGAGGAACACTCTGATCTGGAAACTAGGACATCCCGACCTAAAAAAGGAAGGGTCATATCTGAGAGGACTGTCACATCGATTTCGGTCGAGGAAGATCCCTCGAATTATGTTGTTGAAACGGTCACTAAAATTACGGAAGAGGTCTCGTCGATGAAAATCGATGCGTCTCAACTTCGACAATCTTCCTCTCGTAAAGAAAACCCCGAGGACGTGGCTGCGACAACTTTGAAACCTGTAAAAACGTTCAGCACGACACTTAGAAACCCCGTAAAAAATATCAAGCAAGGTAACTTGTTTGCTCGACGCACCAAGTCTCCCGAGAAAGATTCCTCAACAACTCCGGTTGGTTCCTTTAACGTTCCTGAAGAAGCAACCAAGTTTCCATACCTGTCATCAACGACAGACTCGAATGAACTGTCCTCTTCCACGAATGACAATGTAAAACCCAAAACCAAAACACTATCAACCCTGAACAGTGTCACAAGGTCCAATTTTCAGTCCAATTATCCTAAAAAATTGAAACAGAAGACAGTCGAGGATACTAACGAGATTCCACAACAAACCACAGCGAGAACTTCCTCAGCAACAAGTAGATACACCAGGAAGAAGATCGAAGCCTTCAAACCTTTTGATCCGATTCCAAAAACCACAACGGAATCCATTCAATCGACTGTCAGGAGACGAGAGTATCGGCCAAGAACGGCGACCTATCGCAGACATTCCGAGTTACCAACGACCTTGGTTCAGTCCACGACCAAGGTCGACAGTACCCCGGGTGTCGCCATCACACCGAAGACACCTAAATATTCAGCGAGTTTGAAGAGCTCGACGCCAACGGCACGGTCGATAGCGCAGGAACCGCAGGTCAGCGTTAGGATCAGCAACGACACCACAGTGGAATCTGGTATTACCGACAGCAGCAACGGCGATACTGGTACCAGCAACATCTTTAATCCCACGAGAAGCGCCTTTCTCAGTGGGAACAGTACGCTTCTCGAGCAGCTTCGCAGTACCGTAGCACCGCTTCTCAACTCCCTGGGTAACAAGACTCCGATCTTCGCTTCGTCATATAGGAACGTTAACAACGGAGTGAGTGTGCATCTTAGTTACCAGCGATTGTAGGTAATGTTCTTGTTTCTTCATAAAGATAAATCACGGGTTACAGAGCTCTACTCCTCGAATTACACCAAACGGATCATCACCAAGATTCAGCGCCAGGTACAAAGGTGCGGAATTGTTTGTTAGGAAGCCATCCAGTGGTTATCAACCTACGGTACCCTCGATCACGAGTTCCTCGACTACACCAGCCACGCCATTAGAGGTAAGACTTTACCTACTTCTATGCACATGCACCGTTATCACTCTCCCACTTCCTCTCACCTTCGTAAATCCCTTCATGACGTATTTATCACGTGGTAACGTAGTGAGCAGATTACTACCGAGCGTACGATCGTGGAAAAGTCATAAAACCCTGATAGGGTGGCAGGTAAGGTAAGGTCATTATTTGCAAGACGATGGCTTTTGAGGCTGGCGACGTAAGGCGTGAACTTTCGGAAGAATTACGTGACAATTGTTTTCTGTACTTAAAAGGTATTCACCACGAAGACCACGGACAACTTCGAGAGTGTCGCACCGCCATCGTGGTCCACTGATCTTGGTATCACTAGGAGCCCCGTTGGAATTCTCGATTCACAGAGCCTTGATACGAATAATTTGCGTTAGGCCGATGATCCCTTTTCTCGCATATTGTGATTACGAATAACTTTTTATCTCTTTTTTCTTTTCTTTCAGCGTTGTCATTCCTTTCACTTTTCTCTCAGTGGTTATGTCTTCTTGTTTCTTCTTTTCTTACGTTTAAAAAAGCGTCTATGTTAGCGTCATTAATAATGTATAGGTTGTGGTTACGGATATTATTATTATTAACTATTATTTTATTTTACGATAATATGACCGTGGATAAATTATTCACTACCGCTAGTAAGGCTTCGATATGATTTTTCGCGCACTCGCACAGTACTCAGCACCTCAGAAAATATTTGTAAATTTTCAGGTTGTTTTAAATTATTATTAAAGTTTTTTTGTTTAACTAATCCACTTATTTGTTGCAAACATTAACACCTTATGGTCTTCTGTTGCATTACTTCGCATTGACGTACTTCGAAATCTAGAGTTACGTATGAAAGTATTGTACTATACGATTATATATATACACACATTGTTTTGTAATAAATGTACTGCTTCTTGCATTGCACGCGATACAATTAGTTTCTCGTCCTCACTTTAGCTGTACATACATATTTAGTGCGTAGCCGTAGAACCCTAATTTCGTTGACGACTATCACATTACGAGTATTTTTTACATTCTATTTTTTTCTAGATTATTTAATTAGCAGCTTTCGAATGAAATCCTTCCTGAAGTATAATGCCAGTTCGATAATACCGCGATGATAATCTATTCCATCTGTTTTACATTCCACGTGACTGTAACGAGTGAAAGTACGATATCGTGCGTAATACGTGCATTTCTTATATTCGATATCTGGGACGGTGTAGGTGGGCTCGAGATCGTTGTAAACGAAGAAGGAAATATGCGCGACACGCGAATCGAGGTCAACCTGTAAGTTTCTGTGTCAAAAATAGTTACAAAATCTTTTTTTCAATTTAAATCGTAAAACGATTGATATCGCTGGGTCAGAATTTTTTCACGTCGAAAATTATGCAGAATATCATTCACTTTTTAAATGTCACCAGAGATCCTGTCTGCCGTTGATCATTTTGCCGTCACGATTTTTTTCAATAAATTGTTTTATTGATTGAGAGATATCTGTAGGTGGCGTGCGAAGTAGAAAGATATTCCATAGACGAGGAAAAAGTCTTAAGTGAACGGATAGCCAGGCTTCGATAGTCGTGCGGGAGATCTTTAACCTTAAGAACGAGTTTGCCTAGCACTCAACCACACAGAAATCGTAGTATTTCAAACTAGCCGTTTTCAGGCGTTCCCAGTTCTCCTCGTTCTCAACTAGTTCGCGGATTTACCAAGAGATGGTGTACGCTCACCTTATTGGTTACATGGATCAATCGGTACGAGCGATCATTCCGCAGGCAATTCAATAAGTTCCTCACCCCTTCCTCCGATCCTCTCATTTTATCAGAATTTTTAAGAAACTTATCTCTTTTGAATTTCAGCTAATCTGTAAATAGTTTAGCACGGCACAATATCGATGTACAGCACCTGCACGCACCTAATTTTTGATTACAGAACACCGGTTCAGCACCGTCTATCGATATATCGAGTCCCGGAGAGGCAAAATTCGTAACCTTCTATCACGCGGTGGAATCGGCTAGCGTCCAAAACGAGCAACAAGCACAAGGGGATTTGCAGCAGCAACGTCAAACTGACAATGTAACTCAGGTAGACTCTAATGCAACTAACGGCACCACCGGCAACGCCAATTCTAACAATGACACCACGAGCCCCAGTACTGTAGAGACCGCGAGCCCACAGACCCCAGATACCACCGTAGACACTACCACGACCCGCCCGGAAAATGTATCGAATGAAAACTTAAACCAGGATATGGAGAGCGCGAACCCCACTATTACCACGGAAGGTTCACCCGATTCTAACGTAACTACGGCTGTACCCTCGACAACAGAACTTTTGTCCACCACCACAGATTCCATGGTAGAAATGACCTCCGAAACGAACACCGCACCCTCTTCCGAGTTGCCCACGAACGCGAATATCGTCGAGCAAACGACGATGGAGGATAATCAGGTTACCACAGATCTAGCAGCTGTTACTTTGACTTCCACCACAGTGGAACCTATGAACAATGCCCTTATGACCACTCTAGCCCAACCTGCTGACTCAACTGATACAACGAGCTCCAGTACAGATGCGTCAAGTAGTATGGAGTCTACCACAGTGATGGTCGATGTAACAAGCGAGCCAGCTGTTCAGAATCGTTTGTTGGACATGACAGAAACAACAGAAATGGTTGCGAATGTAGATACGGTTACGACCACTACAGCTCAAAATGTAGAAAGTTCTTCAGTAATGCCGGAGACCACAACTAGTGTCACTACTGAATCCATAATATTCCAGACGTCATCCGAGGCGGTAGAGTCGTCGACCGCTTCGACAGAGAGTACTTCTTCAATGGAGACATCGACGGAAGGCATCGAGAGTAATACGATCGAACAATCGGATGTTTCTTCAAGTACGGTGATAAGTACTAGTGAAATGGATGAACAGATGCCCACGACAACGATTAGAGTGACAACCACTGATCTGCCGATAGTTACAACTTTGCGAACAAGGTTGATAGACTTTGCGCAAGATATTTTATTGCGTTTGCAAACTGCAATAGGCAGTACCACGTTGCAGCCTGATTTAACAACCACTCAGGCTTCCACTATGGTGATTCCTGTAGGAACTGTGACAATTGGAGATTCGGACATGAGTACTACATTGAGTACTCCAACTGAGAGTACTACTTTGAGTACGCAGACCGAGAATACCATGATGACTCAAATGACTCAGCAAGAAGTCACGACAGAGAGTACAACCACTTCAACGAGCGCTGATACAGCACCGTCAAGTGATGCGCAATCAGAGTTAAGAGAAACGACTACAGTGACATCGATGTCGATGGATTCGCTCAACTCTGATGTGTCCACGCAAGAAGCAATGACATCAGACGCAGTAGGTTCCACTACAACTCCATTCACTGATTCGGAAACAATTACTCAGGATACCGAAATGAGCACACCAGCTAACACTGACAGCTCCGACCTCTCCTTAGATGTAGAATTGGTGATAAGCCCTCAAAATGATTCCAGTGTAAATAGTGCCCCTGAGAGCCCCAATAATTCAACGACCCCGTCAGTAGATGCAGACGTAACTACCCCGTCGCCAACGGCCTTGCAGGATTCTACTTTAGAAAGCGTTACTACCGGTGCCCCTAACGATACGTTGCTCACCGAATTAATGACGATCGCGAAGTCCCTCCTTTCGGAAGCCATGAACGAGACTCAGTTGCCCTCCGTTCAAAGTAGATTGGACAATAATTCCAGCACGGTCGATTTGTTGTCTACCGATTCGGAAACAAATACGCAAGAGAGTGAAACTAGTTCTACAACTGTAGAATCGAGTACAACAGCTAACGCTGCAAGCACTACCCAGTTACCCAGTGATAGCACGATAGAGAACATACAAGACGTTTCTACCGAAGTTCCATCAGAACAGGTAGAAACTACGCCAGTCGCTTTAGATACCACGTCAGGACGTGAAGAGGAAACTACTTTGTCTCTTGATATATCTGAAAATGAGATAAAATCCGGTTCCGGTTCTACGACAACGATTTCTACTACAGAAGTTGTGGAATCCGTTCAAACGAATGATACGGCGGCTGTAGATTTAGGAACCACTTTAAAAAATTTAGAGACCACTGCTACTCTACCCAGTGAGATTGAAGTAGGAACGATCGCGATGTCCGAAAGCCCAGATGTTGAAAATCTAACTGAGAGTACTACGACGATTACGCAGGAAAACGAAATGACATCCGTTTCTACTGCGAATGTCGAATCGACGACTCTTAGTTATGATTCTCAGTCTGAGCCAGTTACAATCCAAATGCAAATAACCACCCCTGTAGACAACATAGATATAACTATCTCATCCAGAGAACAGATATTCGAATTACCCACCACCACCGTTCGTGATGACGATAATCAGTCGGTAACTAGTGAGAGTGATGTTTCCGCGACGACTACGGAGCCGGAATCATTGGCAACGACCACTGTGGTAACGGATGATCAATCGTTGACAACGACCCCTTTAGATACAGATACTCAAACACCTAATAGTCAAACTGAAACCACCTTATCAACTCAAAACGTAGAACTCACGACTCAATTGACTGTTCTCGCGGCAAACGATACCAGTAGCGCTATTCTCGAATTGACCGAGTCGACTACAACAGCGGTCACTACAGAGCCCGCAGCTACGATGGAGGTAGCTAATGATGGAGAAATCTCCACGAGTCAACCCCCTGAAATAATCGTAACAGAAACCGTAACAGAGCCGGCTCTCGATCAGTCAGTCGAAAGCAACACTAACCAATCCGTTGAAATAACTTCGACGGAAGTGGTTGTTAACGATGCAGAGGTAACTACTAACCCACCCCTACTAACAAATGGCACAGAGTTGGCTCTGGATTTAGTGAATGACATGGGGACTACCACTAACCAGCCCATCGAAACGACCACAACGATAACGCCCACAGACCCCCCATTGCTCACTGACTTCATGAACAGCATTCCAACTGTTATTGACCGTTTGCAGGATGCAACGCCAGCAACTGCCCAAGGGACGGCAGGTACAGGGACAATGCAATCCGATCAAACGACCGAAACTACCATCATTCCTACCATCATCACAGAGTCTCCAACCGCAACAACGTCAGACTCTTCCAATTCCTTGATCACTGAATCCTCTCCATCTGGCACATCATCTTCCACTGATACGACGGTATTCACGACGACGATGATGACAACGACGACTACGACGACAACGACGACGACGACAACGACACCAGCATCATCTACAACTGATCGCGCACCCGAGATTACTACGACAGTCGAGACTGTGATGTCCTCGATGCAGCCGACAATGTCAACAGATAACGTTGACATAAATGATAATCTGATCTCAACGGAGGCGACCACAAGTGCTTCGACTATGGCAGCGTCTACTACCGTGGCTCCGGAGACTTCCAATGCTATATCTAGGATAAATATGGATGATGCAACGATGACGACGACTGATTCGACCACTACTAATGCTCCTACTGAAACAACGACTACCATGAGTTCGAGTACAACCACCAGCACTACGATAGCCATGCCACAGTCCACGACTCAGGCTGCTCCCAGAATGCCTGTATTTCCATCAGCAACTCCTACTACTGCAACGTTCACCACGCCTTACTTGGGTCGGTTCGGTGGTAGCAGGCTAACGCCAGCGCCAAGATTTAGCCCTAGCTCATCCACCAGAGCACCTCTACGAGATTATCACGTCTACGGCATTTATCCCAACAAGACGATCGTCAGGAAGCGGCCAGAAGACAACCTCATCGATGGTAGAAACGTTGACAGCCCTTATGTCATATTTGGTATCTTCCCAGATGGCAGATTGGTTCGGAAGTTCCCGAACGGCACGATCATACCAGATCCACCAAGCAATCCGGTTGAGGTTGTGTTTTCTCTTAGCACTACAACTACCACTAACCGGCCACCACCCGTGTTCTTTTATAACCAGGCTAACCAAGGCACTTTTAACCAGTACCAAGCCCCGAACTACTATAATAATCGTAGACCCGTGGCCAACCTAGTGAGAAACGATCAAAACTTTGGCACCGTTGATTTGGGATTTACTGGTAATGCGATCAGCGGATTCAACGGAGGTGGAACCGATTTCTTGGGCCCACTTGGTATCCCCGGTAGCGTCGCGACCACCAATACAATGGTATCTCTATCCTACATCTTTAACTTCGTTCATCACATACGCGATACTTGAAAAAAGTTGCTCGAGATCGATCTAAGTTTTTTCATCTCCATTCTTTCGATCTTCTAGAAACGATACTGCTGTTGCATAAAAATTATTTGTTTTAAGATTGTTAAATAGTGAAAAAATTGGAAATTGACAGCAGTATCCAGAGCAGTAGACTAACGCTTCTATTTATTTTGACATAATTTCGCGGCTCGACTAATAGTTTCCCAGTGTCACGGTTCATATATTTGACGATTAAACGTGACACTGTGAAAGCATGCATTCTTAGTTTTTCGCAATCATTTTATCTCTACTTCTTACATTCTTTCTGTACATAGTACGATCTCGAGCTAAATCGGATTAAATTTATGAAACGTTCCCCGCCGAGTTCGTGAACGAAAGTCCAACGTAAAGAGGGTATAATCGATTTTCTTTTTTCCCTACAGGCAGAAAGTATCGAAACATGATATCAACGGTGTACAAATTTGTACATAAGTTTTTCTTGGCACTTTTGTAAATATTTTATGCACCCTCACAGCACAATACTCACCTTATCACACGAAAGTCATATTTCGATATCTCTCGTTGCAATGCTGCTCAATGAAATAATAAATCTTGGATTTATGAATGTATTATAAAAAACTGATGAATTTTTTGAACTTGTAGGGATCTGGACAAAACGGTGGAATACCCAACGCAGCATTATCACCAGTTGTCAACGGGGGTGGTCGTATTATTCAGGATCGTGAGAGGGATGAAGGTAGTAGGTCTAGGGAATCAGGAGGTCAACGTAACTCGGTTTATATTGGTCAGGTAAAAAACGAAACAACGCATAGAATTTATTCATGAAACTTTTTGATGTTTATTTTATCAAATTATTTTTTTAATTACAGGATAGATTCGTTAACTATTGGACTAACAATGTGCCCAACACAAACCCACGTCCTCTCAGTGTGACCATAAATTCAGTTGCCGTAAGTAACATATCATTAAGTAATTAAACATTTTTTTTAACATATTACATTTTTTAAATATATTGAACAGAGTGCAGCGAGCGAAGGACCTGCTATAGGAAGAGTGCCGTCCTTTGATAATTTGTTGAGTGGTCAATCCGGTGGCCAGGTAACAGCACCTCCAGGTTTTCCCTGGCGAGATCCTTTGGATCAGATTTTTGGTATCACCACTAATCCTCCAGCGATAACAGCATCGATCGCATCGAATACTTTGGTACGTAGAATTTGCAAGCGTCACAATTCTCGATGAGTTTAATTTTTTAACCGCTTAATTTTTTTTTTAAATCAGGACGATTCAAATGAAGGTAATCCGGTAATCGAAGCACGTCCCATAAATCCTTTCGTTGAAGTTTTCACGCCAGTCTCTGGCATGGTGCCTACTTTACCTACTACTACAACACCGGCTTCAACAACTACGACTACTACAACTCCAGCACCACCACCAACAACAACAACTACAACTACCACTACACCAGCACCAACCACAACAACCACCACAACTACTACTACACCAGCACCAACAACGACCACAACTACTACTACTACACCAGCACCAACAACAACCACCACTACAACTACAACACCAGCTCCAACAACTACTACCACTACAACTACTACAACGCCAGCCCCAACAACTACTACCACTACAACTACTACAACACCAGCCCCAACAACAACAACAACCGCACCAGTCACCATTAGTAATATACCGTTGAACACGGGATCCCAGAATAGCTTTGGTACAACGTTCGATGACTTGGCCTTCTTGAACTCGCTCGTAAGAAAATAAGTTCCTTATTGCTTCATAATAGTTGTCCCTGTCTCGAAACATAGTGACACGTAAGATATATGATTTATTTTATTAGTTACAGTCCGATGACGCCCCTATCACACAACAAAAGTTGAATAAAGTGGAGCAGCTCCTAGCTAATAAGGTAAACGACATAAACGATGCAATTTTAGTTTGGATGGTTCATTAACTAAATTTGAAAGCCGTAAAACCAATAACGAAAGGTTCGCCTTGCAACATGTTTTTTGCAAAGGCTAATAAAACAGTTACGCACGTCAGAGTAAAAACACAACGCAGAGTCAAAGTCATCATTAACTAATAAAGCTGTAGCTAGCGAAAAGTGGACGGCAATTATCGTTTGGCTTTGATATAGCATATGTTGAAGCGAGAAACGTGTGCGTGTTTGTGTGCATGTGCGCGAACTTTCCTTTCACCATTTGCACAATCCCTATTTCGTTCTTAATACCAGGCCTGTAATAATCAGACGGTATATTTCCAGTAACTCCTTTCCCGTGTTTCTCGTAGGATATAAATAACACTCGTCGTGCGTGAATCATATGCAGAATTACAATTTGTTTAACATACGTATTTTAGAATAGATCAAGCCCTTTACGGAAAGTGTAAACGAATTAACGACCGTAGTTTTAAAAGCGTTAATGGACTAAAAACGAACACTATTAGCACATACTTCACGAAAGATACTTATAATTACGTAATTCTTGCAGATTTTATCCATTGCCTTGGGCAATGCCGGACCTACGCGTTCTCCAAAAGCGATTCAAACCGCGAACGCGTCTCCGAATTTCATAGAAAAACTTCCCACACCTACACCTTCGTCATCGGCACCGATAGTCATTGATTTGTTGCCATCCTCGACACTAAAACCACCCACAACATCGCGACCAGCTTCGTCGACTCTCCCAACGACTCGTAAACCGGTGAAGCTTCAAGACTTGGCTGCTAGTGCTCAAACTCATAGCGGTGCAGTAACGAGCACTACGGCGAAGGCACCGGTCATTGTGACAGCAAAGTCCATACCTTCGAAACCCAGAACAACGACAGAAGCACCTGCTCAAGGATTCGGGGCTAGTTTGTTGCAAGCACTCTTTGGTGGTAACTTTTTCGGGCCTTCCACGACGGCAAGACCCGTGAAAAATACACCAAGACCCGTAAAAACGTCATCGAAGGTTGTGGAGATCACGCAAAGACCTATTTCGACGACTCAAACACCCAACACAGCTAGAACCGTGAATATTGCTGACATTTTTGTTAACACGGCTAAAACAAATGATGTACAGGCAGCAGCGTCTACTACCGCGAAACCTAGTACTACTACAGTGAGACCAGTTAGTACGACAACGAGACCTTTGTTGAACAATCCAAATCCTAGACTCCCTAACGTAGTCAGCTCGACTTATTCACCCGAGGAGGATGCCAAGTTCTTGGCTGCTCTGTTAAATGCTGTTCAAAAAACAAGTAAGTTCTCCATTCACTTAAACATGATTAATTCGATTATTCGATTATATATTAATTTTTGATATTGTCTCTTCAGATACGAAAAACGAAAGACCCGGCACGCCAGCATCAGCAGTTCCACAAGATGACGAAGAATTTTTAAGAGCTATTCTAACCGGTCAGCTCACACTTCCAATCGCCACGAGTACGGCATCGCCGGAAGTGAACAACGCAGCTCTCTTAGCGGCACTTTTGAAAGCCCAGGGTATCGAACCATCCACTCCGGCTACCAACATTCGAGAGCAGCTTCAATTAGCTGTGAGTGATATCATTGTTAATTAAAAAATTCACCCTCATTGATTTTCATCCATTAATCTGGTTGTTTAGAGTCTCGATAACAATCTCGTCTCGCTTCCATCGCCATCCACGACTGCGCGACCTGCAACCTCTTCTTCGACCTCGACAACGACCTCGCGACCGGCGGCAACCGCAAGACCATCGACGACAACGAGAAGAGCGACGACCTCGAAACCAAGGCTGCAAACTACAACGTGGTCACCGAGCTCGACTTATCCGCCGCCACTCTTCAGTGGGTTCTCCAATTTCGGTAATCCCGTTGAAGCATCAAACGGAAATGGTGCAGCAGGTGGAGAAGGCGTGCGGAATCAGGTAGTGAACGTTGCCCTTGGTGCTACTAGAGCGTTCAGTCAGTTCCTTGGTGCTGCCCTTTCGGTAAAATATTTTTTAATTTTTACTTTAGTTGATATTTTTATCATTGAAATATGATAACGAATATGATCATTATTTTAGGGTGCGGCACAACAATTGCAATCTTTCGTAAGAAACGGTACCAGAATCGTCTCCGAGGCTGTCGGCTAAAGTGAAACATCAAAGGAGACGTCAACGAAGTGTCACCGGAATTAAAGCGAAAAACTAGTGTTGAACACTCGACGAAACGATGGACAACGTTCGGATTAACTTCACGTGCTAGAGATTGACGATCGCGTACGATTAATTTATATTTTTTTATTTTCCTAACACACAGACACACACACACACACACACACACTTGGAAATGGTGATCGTCTCTTCGTAGTTGTGCTAGTAACTTTAGGTTTTTTACTAGGGAGAGAAAAAAGAAAAGAGAAAGAGAGCGAGCAAATCTTTTTTTTTTTAGCAGAACGAATGCGAACAAAGCTATTGTTTTTCCTTTCCTCTTTCGTTTTTTTTCTTCCTCATCGATCATAGCGACGAAAACAAAAAAACAGAAGTAAGCAACGCGACGCTTTGCGAACGTTTCTGGGGGTAAGGTGTCCCGGTCGCTTTACTTTCCCTCGGGACTCTCACGGGGCGTACAATACCTCCGGAGACATTTGTAACGTTCGTCGTAATTAACGTGATTAATCGCGAGGGTCGCGCCTCGTCACGACTCGCGAAAAAGAGATAGAAAAAGAAAGAGAGATAGAGATAAAGAGAGATAGAGATAGAGATAGAGAAAGAGAGAGAGAGAGAGAGATGGATGGAGAAAGACGAGACGGGACGATTCGCGACGCGAGCTTTGTACGCAGCTCGATCCTGAGGGCCACACACGAAGGTCGAATTAACTGCGACTATGTACGTTGGTGATGCTCACAGAGTGAGCGAGAGAAAGAGAGAGAGAGAGAGAGAGAGAGAGGGTGGTAATTTAAGGTACATTTAAAAGTGAGAAAAAGAGAGTGAGATATACAGATAAATAGATAGAAAGAGAGAAGAATGAATGAGAGTGAGAAAGAGAGAGTGAGAGTGTGCGAAGCAGTGAGGGGAGACATGGAAATGTCACCAGCACCTTTTTCCCCTTCTTTTTCCATCCCTTTTCTTTATTTTTTGTACAGTTCACGGCGTGTGTCTCTTCGAACGGGCACGCGCCACTTCTTTTGTATAATAAAGCTGGTAGCATGTACGGTGTTTCGGTAACTTTACTCTTTCACTCGGACCTCGATTTTATAAAATTGACAATAAGAAAAAGCATAATTACGCTATCGTAGGAGATTATCATTAATCGTACGACAAAGCTGGCTGATGGAATCTATTGAATAGGAAACTGGCGAGAATATATTCTTCTTTCTTTTTTTTCGTTTATTAATTGAAGCTATACGAGGATAATTCCATTCCAATATTCTTTCCGAATCGAATATCCCAGGCCATCGACGTGGTATCGGGCCATTGATATTAATCACTCGCAATGACGTATTTAACGGTCATTAGGGACGGACGAGCACGTAAGTTGAGAAGTATCGCGAGGAATAAGAATAAGAAGAAGATGGAAGGAGAGGAGGAAGACGCGGATGGAGACCGTCGGAGACCTTTCTCTCTCTCCCCCTCCCTCTACCGCAACTACGTGGCCGGCGATCGAACTGACAGAAATAATTAATAGTTTCCGAAGCGATACTTTATAATCCCCGGAGATATTTATAACCCACGAGATGCAACACATATTTCGTATCTTTGTAGGAAACGAACGTTTGCCCGGCGATGATTAATAGGGAAATCAATGATACCATGGGGTCGAATCGATCCTCATAGAGACGAACGAGAGAGAACTATCGTGTAAGGTTGTAAGGTAATTTGTAATATTCTCTTCTCGTGCTCTCGTTAATAGCCAATAGTATCAAGGCCCTCCCCTTTGTGATTTTATCCTTTTTTTAATTTTTGCTCGATATTGTACGGAATTTTCCTTTCGACGGGATTTTTCGGTGGATACTCGTAAAACGGCCACCGCCCAGTCTATATAATCGTACGCAAGTACA
Source organism: Odynerus spinipes (assembly GCA_032403825.1). NCBI lineage: Eukaryota > Metazoa > Arthropoda > Insecta > Hymenoptera > Vespidae > Odynerus > Odynerus spinipes. The sequence continues at coordinate 2,195,634 of JAIFRP010000007.1, read as the reverse complement.
TACTTATATATATATATATATGTATATATGTTACACGCATGTGCATATCGGTTACCTTGAAGTGATAGCAATAAATTGAAGTATCCAGTACGCGTTCTACGCGTTCCGTAGTGCCGTTCCCTCCCGTTCTAACGACGGGGACTCGACCCGACGAAAATCCCTGAAACGAACGTTCCGTGGCGATAAATAAGCAGAGCTTTACCGACAATGGCGAATCGAATCGTTTCTGTGAGTCGCAGCCCGGCCACATGCCACTCTGTGCTGGAGGAGTACGCGCAAGCGGCAATTTAAATAAATTAACGGAGGGCAACCGGTCGTAGTAGTCGTCGTCGTCGTCTTCGTCGTCGTTGTCATTGTGGTTGTGGTTCTTGTCGTTCGTATTCTTCGTTCTTCGGTGTATTCGGTACACGGAGCTCGCGGGTGGAAGGAAGGAAGGAAAAAGGTAGACTCGAATCGATTCCATGCTGCATTTCGAACACCCACGCACCTTTTTTCCACACACATCCCCTTTTTTTTACAGTGATAATTATCGGGGAATGAGAATCACGGGGGTATGCGAGACTCGTGGCCGTGAAGGTTGCACCGTAGCTTTTGAATTGGGATAAATTTATGATCGTGCTAGTCTGTGCTAGGGGGTTGTGTAGAATTTTCTGAAATTATTGCTTTTCCTAGATTTTTTCGAAATTTTGTATTTTTTTCTAGACTGCATCTCGGACGCGGTCGGTCTTATGAGATTTTTAGAGGAATACATTTTGTTGTACTTAGAGGACATAATCTAGCATAAGTTTAGTCTCAATTTTTTTGCAAATGTAATTTTATTCGTCCTCTTCGAAAAATCCGAGAAAAGTCACGTGAAATTTTCGAAAAGCGGTAAATACTTTGACTCGTCGCTAAATGTATGTTTTTTTTCAAATGAAAAGCGATCTGTCCAAATAGATTCATCCAACAACTAATAGATCACCGTATTATCTCCATTTTACATTATCAGTACTCGCGGTACTTCATTATACGCAATCTTAATCCTCACGATGTAGAAACACCAATGGAAGAGTCACCCAGGACATAAAAAGTAGCCATTATTAACCAGCCGAGGCAGTGTCGATACGCGATACGATCGATCGATCGATCCTCTCGATTGAGACGTATCGTTCGGAAGATCGTGATACACGGCGGAAAATCGAGGAGGAGTCTTGGGTTTTTCCAGCTAGACAGACGATAATACAGCGATACTTTAACCTGGCGAGTGCATATATACCATCGCGAAGAGAACGAGACGGAGAGGCCGAGAGACAGAAGAAGATATAAAGATACATCAGATTTATTTAACATTTTTCCAACGAATACGCAACTCCATCTCGTTTTAACGAGCCTCGTCGTCGAGTAAAACGCGCGACGTTCTTCAGCC
>JAIFRP010000007.1:2170970-2191470 GCA_032403825.1 Odynerus spinipes | reverse complement strand
CCTCCTCCTCCTCCTCCTCCTCCTCAATAAGCGCCGATCTACCTTAAGATCGTCTCACAACGATCATCTCCACTGATCTATCGAATAAAATACTTCCCAATTGATAAAAATGAAGATTATTGAAAGTGAATGTCCATATGGTTCAAAGAATTCAAAATTGCTCGTTCATTTTTTGTTATCGAATGTAAAAGTACGATCACGATGGTGTAATAACATCACCAGATGCTCGAGGTTCTACCATTCACCATAAGCAACGTCTTCTCCGCTCGTACGAATAGATCTTCATTAGTCGGGGTGAAAGAAATCGAACGGGCGAAAAATGTCGGGCTAAAAAGAGAAGAGTAGAGAAACGATCGTAATACCCTCGAGTTGGTCGTCCTATAAATCAACGGGGGATCGGTAAAAATTACGGGGAGGTATTAATTTGTAGCGATGAACGCGCGAGCGCGAGCTCAACTAGACTCGATGTCTATGTGTATGAGAGAGAGAGAAAGAAAAAGAGATAGATAGAGAAAGAGAGAAAGAGCGAGAGAGAGAGAGAGAGAGAGAGAGAACATATTGTAAAAGGTTGCGACAGAATCTCAGGAAAGGTTACGATACGAATTGCGAACGTGGTGTGTCGTAACCTTTTGCAAACTGCACCGCGAATCGGTTGGGTATCGCGCATGTGCCGGCCAGATAATGGCTGGTATTATCGTTTGAATTCTAATTACGTGCCGTTCGACTCGGCCGAACCGTAAGGCGACCTTACGATTCGCGCCTATGTCGAATGGGTGGCCTCTTTAAAAATCGTCTCGCGAGACTCCATGGTACTGTAGTTCCTTTGAATCAAGTTTGGCTTTTTTCCCCTTGCGAATTGGCCATTACTATGGAGCGTGCGTAAAATTTATAGTTTATGGATACGCGGTTTAAGTGCACGGGATATTATACATTCATTTTATTTGACGTATCATTTTTAAGCGCCGCGCCATTTTCCTCCGAGAAAAATTCTATTATCGATTCTCTGTGAGAAGAGAGAAACCCGAAGCTTATCCAAACATTGATTTACTGGCACGAGTGTATTTCGATTATCGATTAATCCGGCGTCAAGCTCGAATACAACAATGTCACGGTTATTGTACAAGTTCACTTGTAGAAAATATCACCCGCAAAGTGGAACACGCCGTGCTCGAGGTGTGGGATCCCTCCGAGGGATAAGTGTGTATGTACGTATTCGAGCGACGACTGGCGTGAAAAATCGAAATCGACGGTATAAATCATCGCGGGGGGAATAAATCTCGCGTGCGACGGGCCAAATTCCCACCCGCTGCGTAACTTGCAACTTTGTGCGCCGAACCCGCCGACGAGGGAAAATATCGTTGCGGCGAAATTATAATATTAACGCGCGTTAGTCCCTCTTTTGCATAATCAATATGGATTACGTTCTTGCGCGAATCGTAATTCCGTTTCCGTTCGATGCCGTGCAGAGTGGAATATAAAGTAGCGGTGGAACAATCGATCGATCGTCGGTACGTGTGCTTTTCGATGCTAGTTTGTTCTACAAAATTGATTTCTAATTTCTCTTGTTTCTTTAATTATGCAATTTTTATAAACGCGTTGTTGATTTATAGCAGTGAATTTTTTTAATTTTTTCTTTTACTTTCATTTGTGCGATAGTGATAATAAGATTAGGTGAATTAAAGCGGAATAATTCAGAATTATTATAATCTACAAAGTAGAAATAGATCCTCAGTTTCCAAATGCTAGAAATTCTCTAATTTTACACAACTTTTTGTTTACATTAGTAAATAAGTTCTTATCTATTAGATTAATCCTCAAATTTGTAATATACTTTTAACAAAGTTTTCATTTTGATTTTTAGGCTCGATCGGTAGTCTCGTGTATGAACGGTGCCTAAAGGTGCACCGGGGGACCTCTCGCGAGATATATACAGCGCAGGGTGGTCGCAATACGCGAACGTTACGAAGATGCAACGACGATGAAAAATCTTCGGTATCTCGAGCGAAGATCCCTCGAACAATGGGATATCTTCGGGACCAAGAGAGTCCGCTTCCAGTGGACAATTATTGCTCCATTCGCTGAGAGATAATGTTTCATCGACGATGAAAAAGAGGGATCCTTTTTTCCCATCCTTCCTTACCTTTGGTAGGGTCGTACACGAGAAGAAAAAAAAAGAAATTATGAACATCGTCGAGATATTTTTTTTTTATCTTATATGATCGATACGATCGAGAGTAGATCACATGGATCGTTTTCTTCAATTTTCGAAATAATTGTCGAACTCCGTACGAGCGTTACACAGGATCGTCGCGTTAACACGTTCAGTCCTACGCCGGTCACCGGTGAGTGACACTCGATTTTGCAGATTGCGTTTGAAATATTTATCAATTCTACTCCTCGACATTTACGAGATGTGACAATCGATTATAAAAGTAGTAATGTCTAACGTAAAAAATTGTGCTACTCAATTCCTCGTATTTTTATTCTAAAAATAATTATAGACAGTATTAAACGAGTATATGGGATTCTGCAAAATTGGCTCGGCACTCAACGTGTTAACGTTTGAAAAATGGCGGGAAAAGTAAGTTCGCACGCGATAGCTCAGTTTCTTTAACCCCTCCGACGTAAATCCATCTCCCCATCCCCCTTTTTTCTCCTCCGCTCTTCCTTTTTCTCTGCCCCTTTACGCCGAGCTTTCTCACAGCGTAAAAGACGTTAATGTGGACGAGCCGGACGGCGACGGACGTCAGCATCGAGCGAAAAGCTACTTTTATTTCTAACCGGCGTTTCTCACAGGATCCACCCGAGGTCCCGACGACGTTACGCACTCTTCTCCTTCTTTCTTCTTTTCGTGCGTAGACCGTAGCTCCGTTTCGCTTCCGTTTCATTGACGCAAGTTGTACTCGCGTATCCGCTCGTATACTTTTTTTTTACTTTTTTTGTTTTTTTTCGTAATAAAAAGGGTCGTCATCTCGGCGGTGTCCCACGGAAGAAAGAAAGAAGCCTAATTACTATTTCATACGTTTACATAATCGTAATGTGAGTTCGTATGACATAATCGCCATTGAGATGCTCACCATTTCTTCTATTTTCTTTATTTTTTTATACATATTTTTTTTTTAAATTTGTTTAATTCGAATACATGCTCGTTAATCACCCACGTGCGTCAGTTTATTTTTACGTTACGCCGACGATTAATTTGTTAGCCGGATGTGGGCTTTCGCAACGAGGAAAGAGCGATCCAACCATGACCGATCCAACCGGGTAAACTACCTAGTGAACTGGTACATAGTCGATAGGCCGTGAACGGTAACGATGGAAAATGATTATGAATCTGTGTGTTACGTGCGTGGGTTTAATAATAAAAAAAGGAGTTATTAAAAAATAGAGCCCGTCATCAGTCAAAATTCACGATAAGAGAGTCGGTTTCGCGATCGAGATGTCGAATGATCGAGACACGATCTAGATCCGTGGAAACGATCTCGCGGAAGCAGCAGCAGCAGCAGCAGCAGCGACAGTGTGACACGCGCGACGATCGATCGATCGGTTATTATTACGTAAGAGGAATTCTCAGTCAGTTAGACTGACGTAATCGTTTCACGGAGGAACGAGGAAAAAACGGAAGAATGGAAAAAAATGGCTCGTGTCCTGCCGATCGAAATTCTCTCGGTTCGATTCGATTCGATTCGCCGCGCGAATTTCATCGAATGTTTCTCTCTTTAGGCACGACCGCAGGGAGTTCCTTATTTTATTTCTCCACCCAGAACTATTAGACTTCCTGCAAAACCGGAATACGATTCGTCGTGAGTAAGCCCGTGTCTATGTATAGATATAAAAGCAAAAGGAATAGGGAGAAAAAAAAGATTCGACACGAGACCTTCCGTGGAAATGATCGATCGATCAATTATTATCATCGAAAATGGTATCGCGAACGAGTTTCCATGATTTTCCATCGAAAGATTTTGCGTCATCATTCGCGATCGTATCCGGAAAGAGAAAAGTCCGCCCTGGAATCCATTTCACAATCTAACGGCGCCACCGTCGCTCACAGCCATAAGTCACAAAGGGCTATTGTGTCCATTTCTTCGCCTCTTTCCTCCTTCCTCCCCTCCCTTCTCCTTTTTCTCGAGCTCGGGTCCGGCCCTCGCGAGAAGCGTGTCGCGGATCTAATCGCGGACTATTCGCCCACGCGAATACCTGCGTGCTCTCTCGCGCGGATCGTTAAAGTGCGTTTCCAAGGAGCGCGCGTTACGCGAGATATTTACTGGCCGATCAAGGCTGCCGATCGTTTATTCGTTTTACCCTATTGTCAGTGGTTTTCAAGTTTTTTCTAGGATGTGTTTTTTTTTATAATGAATTAAGTTTTAAAAATGATAGATAGATCTTTTAATTTGTTTTACTTTAATAATACTTTCTTAGATATTTGATCCAGTATAATATAACAAATTAAATAATATATAGGAATTTTCATTTTTGGGGATATGATTTTTGTTTTTTTTTTTTTTTTATTTAGATATGTTAACGAGTATATAAATATTTAATGAGACGGGTTTTGTCAAACTCTGAGTCAACGGTTACAAGTAAAAATGAAATAATCGTTATTATTTTTACGAACTCATTTTTTTAGGGGGTGTGTACCCCACAGTTTGAAAACCACTGCAATATCTTGAAGAGTAACGGTATTATGCAACGAGTATCGTAACGTGCGAGTCTTTTTTCTCTTTTTTTTTTTTATTTCTTTCTGGTTTTTTTTCTATCACCTCTCTCTCTATTTCTTTTTCATTCTTGTTGCTCTCGGGGGACGGGACGATCGAAATCGAAGCGCGCGTCTCTTTTTTATCCCCAGACAGTCCCGTCGTATCATAACACGCGAGCGCGAGTCAGACGATCTACTTCGATCACTTTTTGCGCTCGATCCTATCACCGATCACCGGGCGCTGTTTTACGACGCACCGCCCCGGTAAATTGATTTACAGTACTGTTAATGGTGATTTATAGTTATTGAATTTCTTTCTGCGAGGTTGTAGAGAAAAAAAGCGGTCGACCTTCGTTAAGTGTATTCCCGGGGTATTTTCATTACGAATTAACGAACGCGAGGTATCCTCGCGGAAGTGGGAAATGGCCGGTACGAATCGGACATACTGTCCGCGAAATTCGAATATTACTAAGTTACGCAGCAATCGTAATAAATTCGAGATCCGGGAGAGACAATTAATTTCAGTGAAGTAACTAAACGATTCGAATGAATTTTAGAAAAAAAAACGTGCGCTCTTTATAAAAAATTGTATGCAACCTCCCAACGCTATATGTAACAATTTTAAAAAATTAGAAAACGCAGATCCCCTTCTAACTCATGATTTTTTTAAATTAGCCCCTAAAAAAAGAGACGCAACGAATTCTTACGAATTCGCACGAACTCGCATGAAATTGGACGAATCCGAAGGAAGGAACGCGTGGCGCCTTTTTTGAAAGGCTCCGATCTCGAGCGTACGTGCTAGAGCGCATGCGCGAGCAGAAGTTCAGTAGGTCGCTCGGTTCGGTTGAGATCGGTGTAGCTCGGTCGTGCTCGCTAGTCGTCGTGGGAGCGAGAGAGAGAAAGAGTGGGTTAAAGTGTAAGAGAGAGAAAGAGAGAGGAGGTACGAGACTCGAAGGAAGTTCGAACGTCTCGAGTGCTCCCGCTTCGCAGTCACGAGTCGGTCGGTCGTTCGGTCGGTAGTACGGCGGCGCACGAAGGCCCCGCGAAAAGTCGAGAGAGGTTCGACCGGGCGCGAAAAAAAGTACGAGGTGTCAAGAGGGTAGAAGACGATCCTTTTTTTGGTTTTAATAAAAAAGAGAGAAAATTATTATAAAAATTTTATATACATATACCTTGGGTGGGGTAAGAAGAGAAAGTGAGCGAGAAGGAAAACAAACGACGAATCGTGTTTTGTTTTCCCCGTTCAATGAGTCGGTCTCCGAGCTCGAGATTGACCCTGCATTGAAGATCGTAGGAGAGATATCGATTGTGTCCTTAGACGAAACGACGTAGCAGGCTGGACTAGGAGAGGATTGAAGTTTACCGTACCGAGGGATCGCCCGGCTCGACGAGATGGTATACGGAAGAGCCTTCGATATGGTGGAAACGGTGAGTCGAATAATTATTTATTTATTATATTATTAATTGTAGATCGTGCCATGAGATATAATAGTACGGAGCCATTGATAAATCAATAAGTACAGTTATGATTTGAAAAAGGGGTTTTCGTTATTTTATTTATTCATTTATTTATTTATTATACTATTAATCAGACGTAATATCACAAAATGTAATATAAGTAAGTCATTGATACATCACGAAGCATAGTTCTAGTTTTACAAAGGGGGCTAGGATAACATAGCGCGCCGGCGGGAAATTTAAATTCATTTCAATTCTTACACTTCCGTATTAAATCGATTCCCGTTAAACAGGCTTCTAAATAAAACTTTTCTTTTCGATGCAAGATTTTTAACGTAAAACTAATAAAACCACGTAACTTTAAAACCATAAAATATTTTATTACCACCTACGCGAAGTAGTTGCAAACAAACATACGTAACATCATCGCCCATAATTAAAACCATTTTCCAATTATCCAAACGATGTAACAGTCCTTCGAACGTCGTGACATTCGTTCGATTCGTTCGAACATCGAGCACTATGTAGAACCTACCTACCTGTATACCCGTGTGTGTGCGCGCGCGCGCGTGCGCTGCGTGGTCGCACGTCGGAACTAATCTCACTTGTGAGCCACTTTAGAAAGAATCTATGTACGTTACAGCGCGCGATGGTTTTCGAGTGAAACGGCAGCTCCTAACACGAGACCGTCGATCCGATGATAATGAGCAAAAGCGTCGGTGTATAAAGAACTAACGGGACGGATTGTTCGTCGGCGCGAAGAATTTCAAATCACGCGGCGCTACCGAGGAACTTAGACGATTAACGTAAATTAAACGTTAAGATCGGCCGATACCGTTACTGTCGCAGTAGGGAAATTTCTTCACGTTTCGCGATAAAACACGGACGCGTGCGATTTTTAAATAACAGAAAAAAAGTCAAATAAGAGAGAAAAATCACGCTTAAAGAGTCAACTCTATAAATTGCATACAGATTGATAATATATATATATATATATATATATATATATATATATACCAAGCTAGCATGTCTTATCGTAGAAATTCTTATTATCGTATTCAAAGGCTTCCCGTCGTAAATAAATGAACAAATAAATAAATAAATAACAAAGGGAAAGAAGATCGGTACAGTTACCCATATAAATACATTTTTTGTTTATTTATAAGAAAATTGTTATATCGCATTCTTAAGGGAAGGGTGCATTGGATGACATTATGAAATTCAGCAAAACCGAACGATCATTCCCGGAGGAAGATCGAGATCGCCCGATCGAGATTCTTCTAACGGTGGCTCGCGAATTAATCGAGTCGCGTAAGTGAGTGAGTAGGTACGTGCGCGCGCTCGCGCGCTCGTTTGATCCCTCTCACGGAGGAAGAACCTGTTCCGTTGAAATTAAAGAGCGACAAACGGCGGTGGCGGCGGCAGCGGCAGCGGCGGCCGTACGAACGTACAGTTATTTTTGCGAGGCGATAAAGGCCGACGTTAATACGTCGATTCTCGTCTCCGTTCTCTCGTAATCAGAAGCGATGCCCACGTCGAACGCGTAGGACATAATATGCCACTAGCTAGCGAGTGACTCGCGTTACGCGAGGTACTACAGCGTTTATTTTTATACCGTCTTCTGCTTTATTTTATGACGACGGCCGATGTAACAACGAGAGGAATACTCACGTTAAGTTCCGTGCGTAAGATGATTGAATCAGATCAAATTTCTTATATCTCGCTGACGCTTTTAGCTTGACGAGCTAACGTCAAACGGAGGAGGACAGTCGGTGTGTGGGTAATAATAGGGGGAGCGTTCAAAAAGTTCTCGGAAAATGACTTCTAGGTAATGGTTTTAAGGTTTTGGTTTTTTTATTTTGGGAATAACAAAATCTGGACTATAGGGAGGATTTTTTAAAGTTGGGATTAAATCGAGTTTCTATTGGGCTAAATCTGGATTATAGGGAGGGTGTGGTTAGATCGGTCATCGCTCGTATCAATTAATTAGAAATATAGCATCCTGTTTATGAATGATGATATCTTTCTGAGAATTTTTTTAATAGCGATTTGTACCATCCCGAGACTTACTTGTAAAACGGGATTTTTCCTATTTAATTCAATGAATAATAAATAATAATAATGTTGATACGAATTTAAAAACATATCATGAGGAAACTAGCGAGATGTTGGAGATGCGACGAGATGAATCACTTCAACGGCCTTCGAATTACAGCTTCGAGATTCCTACGGTATCGAGAAATCGATAACACGCTTTATAGAATAGACAGATGACGATTTGAAACGCGATAGAATTTTTGTGTGTATTTTTTTTTTTAAATAATTTAGCAAGTATTAAGACAAACCGATCGATCGGTGTAATAATCGGAGACGAATGCAAGCGTGCACCGTAGTAGATACGGCCCTGTCGTAGAAAGACACGAGAACCGGCGAGTCGGCCGTACGGAAGGCTAACTTTCGAATCTACTACAACTAAACCTCTCGATGTGTGTCGGTAGACGAGTACGAGAGCCGAGAAATTCACTCGTCCGCTACGTGATGGAAAATTTTTGCGGTAAAAAACGTAAACGTCGCATTCTTATCGATTCCTCGATCGAGATCTTACGAGAGTCCTGATCAAAAATAGATCTTCCACCCTTAAAGCGTAACATCTTCGTGCCTTTCCATATACCGTTCGAACTTTCAAAATTTTTATTAATACGGTCGATAATATTTGCAAATTTTTGTAATCGCACGAAAAAGTTCAACAAAAAAAAGGGGATATCTGGAATCGTGAGAGAAACAGATTGCGAGAAATCGAAGATATCAGTGAACTTTGTATTACGGATAATAAATCGAAATTTACATATTTAGCCCGCTTGCTACGGAAATTTCCGATAAATACCGATCGAGATTATCTGACAACTCTTTTCGTTCCTTTTTTTCTGCTTCTCTCTCTCTCTCTCTCTCTCTCTCAAAGGTCTCGAAAAACGTGTCGAATGCGTTCCCCTCTCCTTTTTTTCTGTCCCTCCTAGAAATCGAGAAAGAGAACTACGATTTCACTCGAGCAACGAATACCAACATTCTGGTCAGCATATCGACGGAAATCAATCCTCGTAAGGCTAGAGAGGGAATCTTTTTTAGCACTCGATCGTAAAGTCGAGATCCCGATCTTCCTGGATTATTTACGACAGAAAAGCCGCTTTATGCGCGCGCGCACTTACTCGCTGCCGCCACCCGTCGCCCGTCGCCTTTTACCGTCCTTACGAGAGAAGGAGGAGAAGATTTGTCGACGCGGACAAAGCTTTTTAGTGCCAGATGAGAGGAATCGTAAATTCGAAGGTTCCAACATTTCTTTCGCGATTCCGACCAACGACGACAGGATTCGGAAAATGTTTCACTTATCTCTCAGTGTTCTGGTAATATTATCGTATCTCGTAAACGGTAAAATATATTTTATTTACGAAACTCTCTCGTAGCGAATTTTATTTATTTTTATAACGCATCGAGGTAAAAATATTTAGCAGGAACGATTCGTGTACAAACTATTATATAGAATGAACTCTTAGTTCTTGAACGGATCGTTATTTATTTAAATTATTAAAAACGCCGTCTACTCTTTGCATCTTTAACAAGTATACTTCGTTTTTTCACTCGATTACTTCAGTCAGTTAATATTAAGATATAATTGTTCATATCGTGAGTTTAGTCATACGAGATAGGTGGTGGTTTAATAGTAACCATTTTTAACTCGATCGCTAATAGTCGTTACATTTCTTCTTCCCTCTTTACGAAGACACGCCGCCATTGATACGCGAGTTTTACGATGATAATTAACGTTCTCCTTTCTTCCCTCCCTCTCTCTTTCTCTCTATTTTATTTCCACTTTTATCGCGACGAGACCACGTCGTACGGGATGAACATTTTATCGGCAAAACTCTCCCGTGTTCCTTAACACACGTACATATATATATCTCTCTTTGTGTAATCGTATACATATAAAATCGAGTACGGTGGGCGCGTACGCGTAAACAAGGTGTAATTAAAAAATCGGCTCCGCTAGCAGGCGGTCTTTGTGCCGGGTATTGTATATAGTTGACGTCCTTGCCAAGCCAATTCGAAATCCTGTCCCGATCTCACATTAGCGAGGGCGTGGTTGGTCGTTCGTTCCTGGTCCGAGGATAGCAGCTCTCGGTAGTAATTGCACCCAGACTCGTTTCCACTCGTCGGTACTTTTGCGTACTCGCGAGAAGAAACTTCCCTTCTCTCTTTTCTTATCTTTTTCTCTTACGCACACATACCTACATATACATATATATATATATATATATATATGTAGACACACGCGTACGTAGGTACAGATGCCGTCCTTTTTCTCATTACACGACACGTGAGTTTCCTGTTTAGGGCGATGCGCGTCATCGGCCAATCGGTGAAATGATTTCAATTCTGGCCCCAAAAAAACGCAAGTATGCGGGCTCTTTTTTTGCACATCTCAACATCACGGAGACACCGCGATTTCTCTCGTTACTCGCGGGCAGAAAATGTTAATGGATATGTTGGACTTTCTGGAGAACTTCTCCGTCTAGAGATATCGAGTATCTTTTATTTATTTTTGGTCGAACATGGAAATTGAATTTATAATAATCACTATCCTTATCGATTTTATAATCTAACAAGCTTGTTAAGATAATTTACTTAGGCCGATCGACCCGCATGATTAAATCGGCGACTCTCTTTAATTTGATTCTCAACTTTTCAATTTCCAACTTGAATAAAATCTCCTTTCCCAATAATCGATTCTTTATTATAATAAATGTCTATTACAAACGAGATGATGGGGTCTCTATGAAAAGCCCAAGGATCAACGTTGCACAATCGTTACGAACTTACCTACGTACGTACGTACATACGTACGCGTTCGTGTTCTCGTGAGTGGTCTCCCCCCGAGCGCAGAAAGTGACGCCAAGAAGTTGCGTGTCCGTGCCGAGCGATCTACGATATATATCTAGGGTCGAAGCGGTACTATAATGCTGGAGAAGCCGAAATCGAGGACATTAATCATACGTTTGGCGCACACGTGGGTGGCCGGCACTGACGTAAATCACGCGCTCTCGTGAGATAGAAAGAGAAAGAGAGACAAAACTGTAAGAACGTATGTGTGTTGGATAGAGAGAGAGAGAAAGAAAGAGAGAGAGAGAGAGAGAGAGAGAGATAGAAGGCTCGCAAGCGTAAGTAAATCGAGCGAGGCCGTGGCTTCCACAAGGCGAGCCCGATTTTCGAAAGGCGAACTTCCAAAGGTCGATCGCCCCGCGATATTTCTCGATCGTAACGAGAAAGTAAGGTCGCGCCCGTCGTTACGAACGTCGCCATCGCCGTCCCGTCATTCGACTTCTTCGATGTGAAAGAAAGCGCCGTGAATTTGAGAAACTGCGATTATATTTTTATTTATTTACTTCGCATTCTATTCCGATTTTTCTATTAATATTCTCATCTTTCAAATCGTTACAAAAATTGCATTAATTAAATTTAACAAGATCTTTTCCTCGAAATTCTTTCTCCACATTGTTCGCATAAAATGAAAAAGATCTTTTTCTTGAAATTCCTTGTCAAAATCGTTCGCGTAAAATTGACAATATTTTTCCTCGAAAATCGTGAAAAAAGTCACATGAAAGAAACACGTACATCATTGTTATGTTTTCCATCCAACATTACAAAATCAAATGGCGCCGTTATCGAGATATTTCTCTTTCTAAAATCCGATCCCTTGAGAAATACACACGTCCAGAAGATGTTTCCCGGTAATTCCAACAAATTTGTCCCGAGATTAAGGATCAAAGGATCAAAGAGGAGATTAACGAGAGGAGAAAGAAAGCAAGAGCGATTTATTCTCGTTTACAACCCGACTAAACGCTTCATCGTTGTTTTATATATGTGTGTGTATATATATATATGTATGTATGTATAAACAAACGTGGTGAGGTTGACCGAGAGTCTCGCGACCGTCTCTTCTCGGAGCATTCAGCATCCAACACGAGGTCCACGCGGGAGTCTTAAAGTAGCCGGTGCTCGGCGTTCGCACGTAACATTACGCAGGATTACGCAGCTATTTTTACGATTATTCGAATTAATGCCCGTCGGCATTTTAAAGAAATTGTATTACAAATTACTCTTGGTCCGTTTCTTTTTCTCTGATACATATAAATATGTCGGTCTTTATTATTGCTTTCCAGATTCTTATTGAGACGAAAGCAGAACGTTGTTCTAATGTTTCTTAAATAATCGCGAGAATTCTACCTAATAATAACTAATATAATTACTTAATAATTATTAAGGTAATAATTTAATTACATTCATAATTGTGGCATTCGAATAAAAATTAACGCAAAACAGAAAATTTCAACAAATGGACTTAATCATAATGGTTTCTGAACGGCTCAATTATCTATAATAACAGATAATATATACTTATCTATTTTTCTTTTCCAATACATAATAATATAGCTCGATTTGAAAAAAAGATATCACTGATGTAGATAGCGAAGGTATAGCTAAACGTGTAATGAAAGAAAGAAAGAAAGAGAGAAAGAGAGATTATGAGATCGAGCATAGAGGTCTTTCTCACAATCTTTTACCTTTTACTCGCTCAAATACACACGAACATCCACGCGAACACGTATACTTTACAGATACACATCATCTAGCGTTCAAGTTTCCATACGGCAGGCATATTTGCGTCTTCTCCTTCGTTTTCATCGTTTCTCTCTCTTTCTCTCTCTCTCTTTCTTTCTTTTTCTCTTTCTCTTTCTCTTGGTGGACGCGAAATTTACAGCGGCCATTATGAGCCGATATTCTTTGTCTTGTCGCTCAAGCAGCTCGCCCTGAGGCGACTGGACTTGCCGGCAATGCGAGCACCTTCCTCTCTCTCTCTCTCTCTCTCACTCCCTCTAAAGATAAACGTACTTTCTTCTCGCCATATTTTCTTACTCGCTCTCAGCCGCGAGCAACGAAATATAAACGTACCTATATAATATACATAACCCTTCCTCAGTCGTTTTCCATCAGCTTCAACCTACACGACAGCTAAGTCCTCGCGCTAAAACGATTTGCCTTAATCTTTTCTCGCCTCTATCGTGGAATATCGTGTCGAGAATGTGCCGAGAAGAAGAAGAGGAGGAGGAGGAGGAGGAGGATGAAGAGAAGGTGATGGAGGATATCGTGCGAGTATGCTCGAGGTACCGTTTCCACGCTATCGCTGCTCGTGCCTTTGAGAATTCGACTTTATCGCTAACATTGTTTAGATTATCCTAAAAAGTTACGATGGAAGCCCAGAAGTCTAACGGTTCCACTTTTTATTATAAAAAGACAAGCTCTTTTCTTTACGTATATATGACGTAAGTAATTTGTTATAGTTTACTTAAAAAAAAATTATTCAATATCGCTCCATTGTCACGCGTGTTTTACATTTTACGATTCACAACGAATCCAACTTCATGGATCGGTACTTTCACCACGCCCATTCGCATGAGTTTCTTTCCTCCGAGATCGACACCGAATTCCTCGCGATTCAGGTAGCCATTCGATTTCTTTCCGGGAAAAAAATTTTCTTTTTTTATCTAAGCTAGCGGAGTTGTAAACAACATCATCAATTTTTGTAATATAAATCATTGCAAAGTAATCACTATACGAGTACTATATTATAATGATCGATGTATGTACAAGTGAACATTTTGAGATACTTAGATACGTAGATTAGGAAAAGATAAAATTTGTCATGGACGAGATGCCGTTTAGGAACGCGTACCGTTAAGTATGCTCGACGAAAGCGTGGCAACGATCGAGTTTAACGTTCTGTGACGTTTCGCCACAGGATTAACCGTAAAACCGAATAAATACATTATACATCATTTATTGGATATATATTCCGTAGACGAGACCGGATTCCAGGATAGACACGAGTGCCGTTTTGCACGCACATCCGGACGAGAAAGAAGAGAGAGAGAGAGAGAGAGAGAGAAACAGAAACAATAAGCTAGACTGCGTTGCAGCACGCGTGCACCGGTGCGTTCCAATTAATGTTTAGATCCACACTAATACCGTAGCGTAGATAACCCGTTGAGTTAATCGTTTAATTCGCTCTTTTAACGTACGATCGTAATTAAGCATCTTAACAGCGATCCTAATTGGAGACCTGCAATTATTTTATATTGGGCGGAATGGTAAATGATAAAAAAAAATCGAGAGCCAAATTTTTCATAAAATTTACACTTTTAAATATCAATATATTAATTGTTATAGTATCTATAATAATTATTATAACAATTGGGAGATATTATATTTTATATATTCGATATATACATATATCTATATGTACATATAATATTTATAATTTATATGTTAAAATTTAAGATGGATGCAAATAGAAAGGCTAACATCAGCTTGTGAAATACACGCATACTAATTTCGCATAATTTAATATTAAAATACCGCGCTGTGGTGAATGAATCACGCGGTATGATCTTTCTCTACTTTTTTGTTTTCTTTAACATTTAACAAGTGCCGTTAAAATGTTAAAACGATACTTTTGCACGTGCAGGAATTATAAAACGAACCTAGACAAGTTACTTCCCGCGACTGATTCTAATTAATAATTATCCTCAAGGTTTTCGTGGGAGATTTACATGTTGTGCATCTGCCATTTCCTTTTCTTCCTTTCTTCAAACACGACTCGTTGCAAGAACTTGCAGCTTTTCTTCGGCTCGGGAAATCATATGAAAAAGTCAATAGCGCATCGTTAGGGCATCGCGACGGGTGTATGGAATATTGTCGTTAACCTTGAAAATAATGTGACGTTAACGGAGGCAAAGTAAGCGTGTAATATAAATGGAGATAAATGTAGGAAGAAAGAGAGAGAGAGAGAGAGAGAGAGAGAGAGGAGAAGAGATGAAAGGAGAAATAAGGAGAGGAAATTCGCTGGCCGCACGCATTACGAGAATTTTTTAAGTAAAGCAATTACCGTGAATAATCAGCGTGCGGAATGAGGCGAATGTTCGAGCTTAAATTGGCTTAAGTAAATTATCGCAAACTTTATGTACTCCTTTAATGCTTACACGTTCAAATTTTTCTCACGATTGTGAACGCGTATCCAATTGGATGGAACAAGATGAAGTGAAAAATTCAAAATACTGTGGGATGCTGTATGGATCGAAAATTTTTATTCTCCTTTTTTTTATTGCGATGTAGAGAAGCTTCATATAGGGAAACAAGAGATATCAATTTTCCAATAATAGATTTTACAACGGACGAGGCGAGCCGTCGAAGCACGGGCTCCCTTTTCCGTTCGCATTCTTCCTCCTCCCAGCCCAGATGCAACATCACCGCTAAAGGTTACAATGGGAACGCGCAACGTCCATTACGATATTCACTGTCATTACTATCCGGCCGACTACGTTACCTTCTCATAATGGAAAACGTTTGTAAAGTATCTTCGAAAGTGCCGATATTATTTCCACGATATTTGCTAAAGGTTACGTTGTCGTCACGCAATGATTAAATCCTAACCCCCTGTCACGAATCATCTCATTTCATTACGTATCATCACAAATATTTAACAAAATGATTTATTACAAAATATCGATTTTTTATTAATGTTGTAATAAAAAAAAACAGATTGCTTATGTCACATTTTCGTAAAAGTAGTTTTCCCAGTGAAGGAAAATCGTCAACATTATCGGTCCAGATTGCAAAATGTCAGAAAGAAGAGAGGACTCGATTCGCGAGCGCACAAATACTGATAATACCGGTGTGCGTGCGTGCGCGCACGTCGTTGGACTTAGTAAGCGTAGGCAGTCGTGCAGCAACCGAGTTTCTTCGGTACGTGGCTTTACCGTTAGCCCGTTGCTGCTCCTGCCCGCGGTTGCCTACATACGGAGCAGCCTTTACGCACGTTTTAATGGACGAGTTTTCGATGCGTCTCTCTCTCTCTCTCTCGCTCTCTCTCGTTCTCTCATTCTCTCTTCTTTCACGAGTATCGACTGATTCAAGAGTCTCACGAAATTCTCATACGTGATTGCAGTCTCGAGATAAATTGTACAAGAAGCGAGACAAATCTTGAATACGTGCTTATTTGTTTATTTTTTATAAACAAAACTTACTGTTTCTCGAATTGTTTTTAAACAAAATTATCGGCGGAATTTCAGAGGAGTGGAAGTAGATAAAAAAATGTTTCGGTTCTCTTACGAGAGTGAACTTAAAGAGTAAAAAAAAAGAGAGAGAAGGAGAGATAAAGAGAGAGAGATGGCTTTGTAGAAAGAAATCGAGTTTCATTTGAATAGAATAGGTCGATAGTGATTTACGATACTGGATCGGCCGCTCGTGACCGTTTTCCGCGACTTCTTACCCCCTTACCCTACCCCTCCTCCTTCGTTCTCTCTTATGCAGCTCGAGGACTCTGCTCGATGCGCATCTCTCTACGATTTACACTTTTAATCGTATCGACGAAACCTTCTTGGAAGCTTCCCTCGTAGATGCGAACTCTCGATCGGATTATATAACAAGAAACAGGATTAAATAGAAAGAGGAAATGTTTAAATAATGAAAGAACAATGTTCGTATTATTCGAAAGTCGTTTATTCAGTCGATCATTAATTTAACATTTCTTTCGTATCCGTAAATCATCGAATCTTCTCTTCTCATCTCCAAGAAGAAAAAAGGGGAAAAAAGTAGATAAATAAATAACTTTAGGTACGAATAAGGAATATCTCCAGGATCTTAATCCAATTTATTCGAAAACTCGCTCGTAGGATCGTTACTCGCCAGCACTTTCG
Organism: Odynerus spinipes; assembly: GCA_032403825.1. NCBI lineage: Eukaryota > Metazoa > Arthropoda > Insecta > Hymenoptera > Vespidae > Odynerus > Odynerus spinipes. The sequence goes on along the minus strand of JAIFRP010000007.1, from coordinate 2,174,511 downwards.
TTCCTTTATCGTGTACTTTCGCAGCATCCGAGTGGGTGGTGGATGCCTCGCGACAACGTACGTAGTACGTACACACACACACACATACGTATATATAGAGTACAACACGTATGGCTATCAGAAGCGCGAAGAAGGGTGCACCATCGTTCGTGTCTTGTCTGCTCTGGATACACAAACGGGTTCCGAGAAGCGATGAGAGAGAGAGAGAGAGAGAGAGAGAGAGAAAGAGATTGAAGAGGGAAGGGCTGGACCATTACCAGCAGCGTCAACCGCTGATATCTCAATACGAATCCCCAGAGGTGGCACCGAGGCCGCCTTAATTCATTAAATCCTTTGGCACGATAATGAAGCTCCGTAGTTGCTGCTTCGGTAGGATGACGATAGCCACGAAAGGACTTTTCGGGATAATTGAACGAGATTCCAACGTCGATAGCGATCTCTCGATAGCGTGTCGTTCCATCGATGACGAGGTTGTCCATGACCAGGAGAACGATGACGTCAAAGGGGAGACGAAATCCTTCGCAATGTTTGACTAACCTTAGCCGATGGGGGTAATCAAATTTCATACGGTGATCGTGATTGGTCGTGTAGCATGAACGTGAGTCATCGCGAGGGAATTACTATTGCGCGATCCTTAGCTCTCTCGATGAATCGAACACGGTTCTTAGAAAGTTATCGAAATCGAGATTGCTAGAGAAAACATGGGGAAGAATAAAATTAACGTTTCGAACTTATACATTTGTCCAGGACGAAAAGAACCAACGAAATAATATTATACTCGGAGGAAGTATTATATTACCCGGTCTCTTACGGTACGTACCTACAGATCAAAATTCCTCTCGCCAGTGGAATAAATAAGGATCGAATTCTAGGTACATGTAGTACATACGTACTGGTATCTGTAACTCGGTCTACCCTGCAGAGAGAAAAAGAGAGAGAGAGAGAGAGAGAAGGGCGGGAGGGTACTCGCACATATCCTATCTGCTCTGGATACACTGGACTTGGGTTCTCAGAAGGAGAGGCCATTACCGGTGCCCGGGCACATACTGATATCTCAATACAAACCCCTTAGTTTGAATCCATTATAATACCGTGGCCATCGAGGGAGCACAATCGTCGCGTCGTGTCGTCGTTGCTCGCTTCGTCGTACTCCACCATGTTTTTTCACGCGTGTACTAACATATACTTGCGCATTTATATAGACATAAATATACGCAAGAATTTTGAAAGAATTGACGGAAATCGTGACTGGAATGCTGCAAAGATTTATATTCTTGCAATTTTTCTCGAAATTATAATTAATAGCTAATTTCATATAATATATAAAAATAATCATAAATATATTATATTTATACGTGCATTATTATCATTAATCTCAATCACGATGTCGATAAATTTTATCGAAATTCTTCCGGAATTTTTACGGAATATATCATGAAGAAAAAGTATCGTCTTCGAGATCGGCTTGAAGAACCGATTAACCTTCATAAAAAAAGATCCACGAGCGATAGTATATGGTAGATCGTCGTTCCGTCGAAATTTCACTTTTACTGACAAACACACACACGCGAACGCATATACATAGCAGCAATAGCAGCGGTAGTCGTGATGCGAACGGCATGTGGAGCGCACCTACTTACATACGTTTGAGAGAGCTTCGAAAAAGTGCTGGCACGTAAACGTATCGATACACACGTGCGCCGATGGTAGGAGGTAGAGTATTGCATGGTGATCCTAGCCGCACCTAAAGTCACGTCGGCCGGTCGTAATAATTTGCTGGGGGAACACCGGCATCGTTTCGAATAATATCACCTATGAAAGTTCCATATAGTATAGTATACATATATATATATATATTTTTTTTTTGTATCGTTCACCANATCGTTCACCATAGAAAACTATCGTTTTGCGCGATGTAAAACCGTAAAGAAGGTGACGTTATGTCTTCAGCGAGATGCTGTGTCTCCGAATCAAGAGAACTCAATGGGTTCTCTTCTTTGCAAAATCGACGACGATCTCGCTTCCATATTCCGAACGCTCGCCTCCGCATCGTCGTCGTCGTCGAGACGACCGAGACGAATAGTCTTTGGGTTTTTGCGAGAACGTGCTCTTGTCTAGGAGAGTTTGATAAAAAGAGGGCAAGTTGCATTGTCCGGCCACCTACGCGGGAGAACGAGCGAACGTAGCTCTTGCGTCAGATGGCTGACCACTTGGGTCACTTGGAAAGTATCTACTGTGTCTATCTCTTTCTTTCTTTATCTTTTACGAGAGACACGAGGAGAGTGATCGGAATATCGCTCTTGTCTTTATTTATTTATTTATTCGCGTTTTACGNNNTTTTTTTTTTTTTTTTTTTTATTATCGGAACGACGATCGATTCAAATCTCCCGACGTCTCGCGAGGTTTACGCATACCCATTGATAGATTTCGATTCGGAGAATCATTGGAAGAAGATCGGGATATCGTAGGTTGAATTTGTGCTCTCGTCAAAGACGTGGGATGGAAAGACAAAAAGTGCGCGCTCGCCCACGCGATCTTTCGCGATTTCACGCTTTTCGATTTCGATCGATCGACATTTTCCTCGGTCGTACGCTATCCTCGTACTTTCACGACTCTCTTCTTCTTTTTCTTGGTTATACGCGCGTTCCTTTCACGAATAAGGCGAGGTCTTTATCTTCGAGAGCAACGAGAGTGAATTTCAGTACTATTGCGAGAAAACGATCCGATATTTCATCGGGGATCGGTGATGGTGCGTCAGCTATAAATGGATTACGAGGAGAGTGGGTGGAATTTAGGATGACGGTAGAGTGATATGGTTGAACTACTTAAAAAAATCTCGATTACAATAATCGACATTATGTTATATAAATTTGATATGAATTTATTTAATCAATTCTAATTAAATTAAATTACACAATAATATTACAAATTGTATCGTACTTTAAAAATTAACATTATTAGCCTGAAAAAACAAGTCGGACTTTATATTATATTTATACAAGGTAACACTATCTGAACATTGTTATCTGGTATTTAAAACTTTTGACCGAAGCTACCTCGTAATTGGAAATCAATGTTTTCTGAAAAAAGATACACCGAAAGAGAAACGCTAAATTCGTAACGCGATAAGAGTAATGTCGCACAAATCTCCCGGTCAAAGAACACTGAGAAGCTCTTTCTCTCTCGCACTCGCTCTGTCTCTTTCTACCCAAGCGACATTATTATCGTTCTCTACGCGAAAAGTGGACGACGTTAAATCCACGAATTATCGCGTCCACGGAGATCCAAAGATCCGAGGCGTCTTGAAATATACACGAGGGAGAGAGAGACGAGCTTTTGCAACGTCGGCGATATAAATTATCGTCGGGTTTTCAATTTTTACCTGTTCCAGTCCGATCCTTTTTCTTTTTCTTATTTTTTTTATCTTCCTCTCTCTCTCTCTCTTGTTTTCTTTCTCTCCTCGTTGCTCCCTCGACCCGACCAATCTTCGTTCAATCTTCCCGCATTCGCGGTTCTCTCTTCCCACCCCCTTTACTCTCTC
>JAIFRP010000007.1:2070452-2085574 GCA_032403825.1 Odynerus spinipes | reverse complement strand
GAGAGAGGAGTAAATGCCGAAAAAGCGATCCTCTCGAAGGTAATTATTAATCTTTCACTTTTAATGATTAGTATAAAATGAATATTTTCCGCTAATTATTCGTGCATAGTGCAGGATAAAAGTGGAGCACTAAAATTTACAAAGACGGTAAGTTCATTTTATAATAAAACGAAGGAGGGCTCGTAAAAGAAAATTTGATTACGTCAAGATTTATGAATTTGTTAAGCAAATGCGAGGGCAAGGCTTGAGGAAATCTAAAAAAGAAACTTTATTATCCTTGAAAGATGCCTTTGCGAGAAGACCGAATTGTACAAGCTAACGTGAGATAAAATAACATAGATTAGAGAGAAAGGGAGAGCAACAAATGTAGAGAGAAAGAGAATATAAGAGTAGGATAAGCGAGAGCCAGGAACAGAAGCACCAGCAGCACCACCACCTCCAGCAACGAGCATCCGTTCCACCGTGGGGAATTCAGAAATGGCGTCCAGAAAGTGAGTCAAGGACGCGTTCCGGCCCGCAGGTGTGCAAAAGCAGCATGTGTCTGTCTGTGTGTGTATGCGAGAGAGAGAAAAAGAAAGAGATAGGCTTTCGCAGGACGGGAAAAAGCTATCGAAAAAGAGCAAAGCGAAACGAAAGGAAACGCAAAACTGTTGGAGCGAGCCGATCGAGTCCGGAGTGGACTCGTCACGCTTGCTTTTTTTATCCTGTTTTTCCCTCTCCATCTATCTATCTCTTTCTCTCCTTGTCGAAAAACGTATTCCGTCCACAGTACACGTGGAACCCTTAACGCCCTTTCTCCGTTCTTCCGGACGACAGTAGAGGGTGGAAAATGGTGAAGCGAGGGTGCTGATTAGCCACGAGGCACTTATGGGTAAACCTGCTTGGCTTGGGGAGGAATCAATTTCTATTTAAACGATTACCGGGATTAGGATTTTCATTGTTTCCGAAAATGGAGCACGAAGCGTGTACACGTACAACGTGTACGTAATCCTGATTGACGTCCAAGTCCAATTGGAACCCTCCAAACTTAATTATTTTTTTTCTATAAATGATTAACGAAAGAACATTGGGGTCCAACATTCTTTTTCCTAGTATCTAACACCGATATCTAACATGTTCCTTTCTAATATTTAACACCGATACCCAACATGTTCTTTTCTAATAATCCAACACCAATGTCCAACGTAGTCCCTCCTAACACCTAAGCAAAAAGAAAAAAATGTAGAGACATCACTTAGCGATCCCCCCCCTAAACTCATTACTATTCGAATAAAAATATCCGAGGGGTTTCCAAAGGGTGTTTCCCAAGAATCCCCGAAGGGCTCCCAAGGTCCGAGCTCTATCCCCGTTCGTTTCTTCACATCCGCTCCACATGTCCTCTTCACCAAGGACGAGCGAGAAAGCGAGCAGCACCGGCACGAGGTTCCCCCCTGCATCCATTCCCCCTCTCTACCTTCTTTTTCTCTCCCACGTAGAACAGACGTTTCTCTGTCCTCCCTCCGTTTCTCTCTCGGAGGGAACCATCATAAAGGCGACCTTGACGCGTGTCAAGTTTAACGGCCGGATACGATTAAGATATCGTATCGGGTCTACGAAGTCGCGAGATTGGAGTCTTCGATAATACTCGAGGTGTCCATCTTCGAGAAATGAGAGAATAAAAAAGAAATTTACAAAAAGATGCAACGTGGATAAACTGGTTTTCGCTGCAAGGACTACGACGGTAATAATAATAATAATATTATTAATGACACTAATAAATCGATGTCGCGTCAATTTGTTACGATAAACGAAGGACGGCGACTGAACTAACGATCTAATCCTCTCACTAATCTCTAATCTCGAGTGTCTCGGATAATTTCGCGAGAAAGACGAGAATCTCTCGAGAAAGAATGATGGATATGTTTTAATCGTTACACAAAAGCATCGTCTCCCCCTCTCTCGGAGCTGATTTATCGCGAACTTATCGAATTCCGACGCTGAATTACGGCCGATCGTTAAAGATTATTACGACACCGATTAGGAGTTCGTGACCGGCGAGTGTTAATTAAGAGCTCATTTTAATTTCATTCGATCGGCTATGACCGCGCTCGCCACCGCCGCCGTCCTCGTCGTCGTCGTTTCGATGAATATGCATGCTCCCTCCTCTCTCTCTCGCTCTCTCTTTCTCTCTTATCGTAATATTAAACCGTATGATAAACAAGCCGTATTGTGTTTTACACTCCGTCAACGCTGCGATTATGGTAAAAAGAAAATGCAATCTACTTGTTAAATATTTTTTTTAAATGCATTCATTAAATTTCTATCACGTGACATTTGGCTCAAGTATGTCGATCTTTTTCACGATCTATCAAACGATTGCATGGTAATCGTTCCTGATAAATCTTCGAGAAGAAAGAGAGAGAGAGAGAGAGAGAGAGAGAGAGAGAGATAAAGATCTCCGTTTGTTTTACTGTCTCTTTTTTTTATCGCCAGCAAAAGGAAGCCTTTCACTTCTTTTTCCACGTAAGAAGACGTAGAGGCAGCTTCCAGGAAAACTCGAGCGTCTATTTCATTAAATTCCCCCGATTGTGAGCTCGTAGAAACGATAAGACGACGTGTATATCTCCGGGTGGATCGGCTCTCGACGTCGGCTTCACGGGAAGAAATTCCCACGCAAGCTGTGACCTCTTGACCTATCTCTATCCTTCCTTCTCTCTTTCTCTTGCTCTTACATACACAGTCTCTTTTTCCATCTCGCTTTCGTGCTAGTGCTAGGAAAGGTGGTAGTGATTGGTAGTAGTAATAGTAGCGGGGTGTCGGAGTGCTCTTATCACCCTCGGAGACTTTCCTTTATCATTCTCGATAGGGCAAACCGGTACGAAGAGAGAAAGAGAGACGGAGAGGGGGTAGAAAGAGAAAGAGAAAGAGAGAGAGAGAGAGACGATAATCGTGATAACGCCACACCTATGGGCGCGTTCGAGTCGCTCGTAACGCGCGAGCACCACTTTCTATGTACCTTTGTGAACACAAACCGCATGTCCGTGTATGTGTGTGTGTACTGTCGCCAAACTAGAAACCGAACACCGTCTTCGACTTCCTGTCGCGATACCACCGCGATATTCCTCTTGTGCGAACCCGAATTAGCCATTTTGCACCAGGTCAAAGAGAAAATAACGATCACGGCGCTGTTCTCCATACCAACGTATCTTATTACTCTTATTTCCCAGTAAACGCGTGGAGAACGTTGTTACAGAGTTCGCTTTTTGAAATTAGGTCTTAGTTTTGTATATAACGAAGAAAAGAATGTCGACGATGATCTTGTGCACGGCTAGAACGAGGATAGGAAAATTTTCCGAGAATTTTTCTCGAATTATCTCACATCCGTCTTTCCTCGGCGCACGAAGCACTCACGGCTCCCGTTCGGTGATTAATTTACTGCAGGATATTACTTTCGTCCAACTAATCCTTCGTTAATTAACGCGCGTTTCCAGCGCGCGTACGAGATTGGATCGACGGGACGCGTTGAGTGGCTGATGCTTTGACGTCGGCTTCTTTACCAACCCTTCTTTTTTCGTTCCTTTTTTCTTTTTGCTTTAAACCAATGACGAACGAGAAACTGTGGTCGATAAAATTCTGGTCTTTGAACAAAAAATTTTTTTCTCGTACCATAAGTTTTCTTCTTCTTTCTCTCTTGTATGTGCGTGCGTGCGTGCGTGTGCGTGTGTGTGTGCGTGTGTGTGTTTACTGGAACGAAATTTAAACGGCAAATGAACAGCATCGAACGACGATAAAACTCGAGAACGATAACGGTCGACTTACGTGCCGAAAATTCGCAGCTGGCAGCGGAAAGCGGAAGTGGGTACAGAATTAACTCTCCTCTCTCTCGCTTCGTTTCGTTTCGTTTCTCGTGAGGGGGAAAGAGAAAGGCAGGTGGGGCTCGATCTCTCACGCGACAAACGTTCGTGCGTATTACATACATACACGTACACACACTGTTGAGTTTTCCTTTTCAGTTATACGCCTGTGTAAGATAACGCGTTCGCGATATACTCACGCGGTTATACACGTGAGCGAAGTTTAGGTCATACAAAATTTCAATACTCCAAATATTTCCTTTTCGATAAATCGAGAATCGATTTTACGTAACATGTTTACCGCGGAGAAAAAAAAATATATATATATACTACGAATACCGATGGCGTTATAAAAATGACTAAAATAACTAAAATTGAAGTAGCAAACGAAGTAACTAGATTTATAGGGGAAAAAAGGAAAAATGAAGATGAAGTTTTTTGGACGACACAAGTAGAAGTTCGTGGCTCGTTAACTCCCAAGCCGTCTCACGTTCTAAGCTCAACCCGAACGCGTTTATACGTATTCTCCACAATTAAGCCCGCGCTCGCAAATTAGAAGCCATTCAAAAAGCCAACCGGCTTCGTCCACCCTCCCGCTTTTCTTTCTCTCTCTTTTTCTCTCCCTCCTACGCAGTTCCTCGTAACCGTAAGTCTCGGTTCTCACAGAAAACCGCATACAGCTCACAACCGGAAGTGGTACGTCGCTTTTGGTCGACGCTCCACGCGACATATTTCTAACGTGACCACACGTTATTTACCATTTTTTCCTTTCGAAATACGTCCACTGTGTACGCGTTAAGAGCAGAGTCCGAAAGATGGGCAAAACCGGTATTGCCCAGCCTACGTCAGTATTGCACAATGTTATTGGGAAAAATTCACAGGATTACGTGTGAGTAGTATCTGGATTTGGAGATGAAAATTTAGGAGTGCCGACTGCGAGGCACTTTTTTTTTAAGGTGAAATTCACGACCGCGGATAATAAAGATCGGTGAAAAGTAATTGTGCTAATTATCGACCGTACCACTCGGTGGATAGTCGTTAACTTTTAATTCTCACTTTCGCGTCGACATCGATACACTTTTTAATCGATTAAACCCGGTGGGATTAACTAGCTATAACAGGGGCTTCATAAAGCGTATCATTAACGAACAACGCTTCCGATCCAATCAATGGGGACCCATTAAAAATAGGTACGATAAAAGCTTGTTAAATAACATCGCACGCGAACGTTAGAATCGATAGTCGCTTTCTCTGGTACTCCACATAAGTACTTACGTATCCTCGATAGAGACACGTTCGAATTCCTGCGGAACAACGGTCGCGAATTATGGGAATTGGGAGAAGGATCTCTGGTACGCAGGATCCATCTATAGAAGAGCGAGGGATCCAAAGCGGCATCGTTTTCTTCGAGCACGCTACACGCAAATGGAGTTAAACGTTCTGGAACGCGAATATGCACTATGTTCGAATAGAAACGAGAAGTCCTGTAGGATAGCCCCGAGGACCCGGTAAATATCTATGCGCGCGCGTGTGTTAGAACAAGAGGGAATCTAATACACGTGCACACACATTACACATATCTCTCGTAATGTAGGCTTACTTAAGTAGGTACAATCTGCGCGAATATCCCGGGGATCGATGCTCGAGCTCGAAACGTTAACGTTCCCCGGTCCTAATCTCCCAGCTAGCTCTCACTCGCGGAGGTTAGAGGCATAGAACGTAACCTGGCAAGTGTCTATATATGTGTATCCTCTATCAGAATTCGATTAAGCCGGCATACGTGACCCAACGGCATCGTCAACACCGTAGATTAGATTGTAATTGGACGGTGGATCGGAAATATACTATTACTATTGCTTACGATCATTCTCTATGTCACTTTCTCTCTCTCTCTCTCTCTCTCTCTCTCTCTCTCTCTCTCTCTCTCTCTCTCTCTCTCTCTCTTTGGCTCCTCCATTAGATAAAAGACATTACGATTCTCTACCGATGTCAGGCTGCACCCGTGCCGCTGATATACCTAGAGAATCTAATTGGTCTGTCATCGAGAATTGAACGAGAGTTATGTCGAAAGCTTTGTTTCCTCCATTTAACATATACGTATATATCGGTTATCGTTATTGCTGAGGATCGATCGAGATACGAAGGAAATGCAAGGGAGGTGATGAGCTTGCGGAGGGATTAATCGAACGACGATGATTAGAGGGAAATTAGAGCATCCGTTAATGATAACATAATGGCTGCCTCGTGTGAACGATGGGCTCACGCTTGTCTCGAGTTCGGGCTTATCCTCCTCCTTCTCCTCTTACTAGGGATTAGGTCGATATCCTGAAGGATCTTGAAGCTTCCTTGGGAAAGGTGGGAAAAAATGGAAGAGAGTAGAGAAAAAAAGGACAGGTTTGAAAGAGCCGTATCATCGGGGGGCTTTCGACGAGGAGACCGGAAGTGCGTGTCCCGAATCTGAAAACGGCGCTCGCGTGAGTCGTGGCCTTCCGTATAATCTCTCTCTCTCTCTCTCTCTCTCTCTCTCTCTCTCTCTGCTCCACTGGCGGGAAGCCACCCACGAATTTGAAACGAATAGCGTTTCATAATGGTTACCTTTGCACGATTCTAACGCCATTTTAAGAGTACCATAAATGACACAACACATCATCGATTACAAAATGGAGCAGGCCTAAAGGAACTTGCAATAGAAACTACTATAGAGTCCTATCACCTGTAGATTCTTGACAGGGAAGTTTACCAATCGTGGTGGGATGTAATCACCATGACCTAAATGATAATAACGAAATAAGGACTTGGGAAGCACGAAGAGGCCGGGGTTTCCGTTATAACGCGATAACGTGATATACCGTGACCGATCTACCGGATTCTGCGTAACCGCGTTCATGACTAAGCACCCGATTCGTTTCCGATCTCGTTTTCTAACGGCGTAATTAGTTATACTCGTATTAATAATAATCAACATTTTAATAAATAATAGAATCGATTAAAAGAATTGAAAATTGAAGAAATCAGCTCAACATCTGCACCTATTCTTAAAGATCACTTCATTGTCATAAATAAAATGAGAAAAAAGAATAGATAAGTGGAGTAGATTGGATAATGAGATAAAAACGGAAAGAGGAAAAAAGCTAAGAAAAATTGAAAAGATGAAGGAGAAAAGAGAGGAGAGAGAGAGAGAGGGGGGAAAAAAGATATCGGGACGGGTTAAACCCTCGGCTATCGATCGGCCATACTTATCTTTCATATTACAAACGGGCAGATACCGAGAGCGCGCGGAGAACAAAATCGACGTTTCTGTCGATACGTCGATCGGTCGAAGGCAGCGTTGCGCAACTAAATAAAAGGTATATTCTCACTCGAAGCCCTCGAACGTTGCACCTGTTATATCCGCCATCGACGTTAAAAAAAAGAAAGGAAAAAAAGAGAAGAATAAAAAAGGGAAAAAATCAATAGAAGAGTTTACGAATCGTTCGTTCTTAATGTAACGACTCGTCGTCATGTCACGAAAGAACCACTTTTTATTTATTTTTATAGACATTCTCCTCTCCCTCTCTCTCTCTCACTCTCTCTCTCTCTCTCTCTCTCTCTCTCTCTCTCTCTCTCTCTCTTTATCTGTATCGCTCACGAATCTTTCACGTCAGCCAACTACCGTTCGACGGTGCAGCGATGAATCGATACGCCAGGGTGCAGGATAATGAAATGAGTACCCTGGGTAAATACTTGCTGCGCGTAGTTAATTATTTACCAGGTAAATATTGTGGAATACGTTGAGAACGAACCTAGAGAGACAGAGAGACAGCGAGAGGCACGTAGGATGCGAAGCATTTTGCCCCTTCGTAGAATATCTAATTTTGGAGAAGCATACGATGCGCCGTATGCTGACGGTGAGTCAATTTACAGGAACGTGATATTCTACCGGTGCGAGGAACTTTGATAGATTAGGAAAAAAAATAATAATTATTATCATAATAACGAAAGTAATAGCTTAAATTCATAATGAGACGATAAAACATGAAAATCCTCTTAACTCGACTACGCGCTACCGTACAATGTGGTTATCTAAAAATATTCTCGCGCTAATTTCGCGAAAAATATAAATAATTACCAGTCGAAAGAGACTTTGTCAATCGACTTATCGATAGCGAAACGCCTCGTCATTCTTTTCTTCGCGTTCCGCCATCGCCGTGACATTCCTTCGCGGTGGCAATAATTACGTTACGGTTGCACGACGAAAAAGTAGGCAAATCGTTCGCTCGAGAGGCCGCGTGTTTTATCGAGCACCATAAAAAGTGCGAGCGTGGTGTAGTTAAGCTAGACTTGGTCTAGGCTCGCTCTAGGACGAAAGGAGAATTAAACGGGAGTAAATGGCATACCGGTGTAGCTCGAGCACGACGTGTAAAAGTTTGCGGATGAGAAGGCGGCGGCCGCAGGGAGTGGAAGACAATGAAACGGAGAGAGAAAGCGTGTCAAGGCCGCGGATTGGACCACGAAGGTCGAAAACGAACTCCCGATCTGACGAGGATTACGCGATCGGCACGGTGAGCTTGTTTAGCCTCGAAGAAGAAGAAGAAGAAAAAAGAAGCCGAGATTTTCCGATAGACCATGTTCTTATTTGGCGACGGCGAGTAGGTATCGCCTTCTTCCTTCCTTTTTCGTTCCACGCATCTAACGACGACGAGCTGTTGCCCTTTTACGAGAATTCTCCGAGTTAGCAGCCTGCTAAAAGTCTTCTTACCGTGAAAGTATCGCTCAAGTTCTTCTCTCTCTCTCTCTCTCCCCTTAATCAATTTAAAATCTTACGATCGACACGAGCTCCAAAGTTTTCGTCGCCGAACTTTACTCTCGAAAAGTTAGCAGCCTGCTAAAGCTTTTCCTCTTCCGCGCGATCGACTCGATACTCGACTTTTGGCGCGACCTATATCTCATCTAACAATTTAATAGGATTCCTGTCCAAATGTTGAAATAATCTTCACTTTGTTGACCGTGATCGATCGAGAGAACAAAGAGTATAAAGGAAGTAACTTATTTCTGGCCGGCGTGCACCCCGGTATGCGTTCGCCGCGTTGCGCGCGAGCCTCGCGGATGCCAAGAGGTCCAGATGCAACCTTGGAATGCAACAAAGAGAGCAAAAGAAAAAGAGACAAGGTCTACCAGGCGTCGTCATTCTCTTCTGACGGATCCCACTTCAGTGAACTACCCTTCTCTCGTTCTCTATGCATCTCCTTGTGCATATATTACATATATTAGAAATATATGAGAAGAAAAAGGAAAAGAAACAGAAAGTCGAGTCCTCGCGGTCGATCAAAAAGGACCGGTTCGCGATTAATCGATCGACTCAGCCGCGATCGTCCTCAACCCACTTTTCGTCACCGTTATATCCATGAAACGATGACAAGATTCTATCTCTCTCACTTTTTTTATCCGCAAAGTTACGGAAACTTCTAACATCTTCGAGCTTTCACTTTTTAATGTCCCCCTCGTTGATAAACGTAACGTTCTCTAATCGCGTTGGCCTATACGTGTCGGAAGTATCACAAACCGAGCGTAGAATTCCAGTGGAAAGAGACAGGAAAGGGAGCGAGAGAGATAGAGAGATTAGAGCGCGTGCCACGCAAGACGCACTTTATCGATCGCTCGACGGACAAAGTTGCGTGTGTGGCAGGGCTGTAAATATATTTTCGATTAACCCGTTAACTGCGTAGTTCCACTTTTAAAGTATTTATCTACGCGATGTACCAATTTAGCGAATTATTTTATCTCGTTTTTCCTTTTCCATCCCGTTGCTGTCTCAAAATACTCCAAAGTGTTTTTTTTTATATTAATACTTTTTACTCTTCGGTGAAATTTTCATTTAAATAGCAAAAGATAATTTCTTTGTTATTCGCGCGACGAGAATACTCGTGATAACACAGTTAACAAGTTAAACGATAACGTACAAAGGATCGATATTTCGAATAATTTCGAGTGTTTATCGTTTTTAAACGAAATTGTTGAATTCAATAGATCGTTAATTACGTTCTCGTTGATTACTCCGTATTGCGATTCTCTACGATTGTATACATCGAAATTCGAATAAATTTATTCGTCCGTGTCTTCGCTCGCCCGTTCACTCGTTTAATTAACGCTAAATATGATATTATCATCGAAAGAAGAAGCGAGACGTTTTGCCTTCGCGTAAAGACGCTCTCGATGCTCGTTGAAAACTTCTTACAACGGAAGCGAGCAAGCCATCATCGTTTTCCCTTCACCTCTCACGTTTTACGCCCTCGAGACTCTCCAACGCTCCATTCTAACGAGCAAGAACAACTCTATACACCACTACTGGTGCTACTACTACTATGACTACGTAGTGGCGCGGGTGCCTTTTGCGAAAAACTTTTCTACTTGCGCGTTACGATGCTTTCGCTCTTTTAGCTTGCACGCTCGAAGGCAAGTTAAACGATGAAATTTATTGTATGTTCAAAGCGAGGACCTCTTTCTTATTCTAAGCACAGAAAACCCATTTTTTTTTTCAATAACATTCAAAGTACGAAAATGAAACGTTGAATGCAGTTAAAAAAAAGTGGGAAAATAAAAAGAAGTAGATGTTGCGATAAAAATGGGAAAACAATATTCAAAATTCATCCTATCAGCTTCTATGAAAAAACGAGAAAATGAAAAAAGTAGATGTTGCAATAAAAATGGAGATTCAACATTGTTATTCTCTGATCAAAATTCCAAATTTGCCATACTGTTTCCTACGAAAAGTACGAAAATAAAAAACAGCAGAGGTTGTAATAAAAATGGAAGATAAAGATTATAAATTATTATGATCGCTCAATCGTAATTCAAAATTCATTTAAAAAAAAAACTGGGAAGATAAAATGAGAGAGAAAGAGTAGGTTCTAATCGAAGTTCCAAGCAGCTTTCCTAATAAAAGCTGAAAGGTTAATAAAGCTTTCTTTGTACGCGTTCGCTCGTATATATCTGTATACATACATTCGCATAATATATACGTACGTATATAAAACTACTACATGGAAAAAGAAATAGAGTTTGAACGGAGTTTCTTTCGCGCCCTTGGGAACGCTACGTCGTCGTTGTCGTCGTCGTCGTCGTCGTTTCTGAAATGAAGCTTGATATATAACACGATCCTGGGATATATAGCGGTCGTATATAACGGGTGGAGGTTAAAGACCGTCGAGCGAACGACGAGTCATGCGTGATATCGATCTCACCTCCTCCTCGTACCGACGAATTGCCTATACACACGTCATATAGCTAATGTGGAACACGCGCACGGAAACGGTGTCTCCTCTTATTCCATAAAATCGAATCTGCGTGTATAACGCGTGGTATACGCAAGAATATTATGTACGTGTGCGTGCGTACGCATTTATATGTGTGGCTATACATATAAGAGAAGCACGACGATATCGTCGCGCACGTATTCGTGACACCTGGATATATTTGCGGACAAGTCGATTTATCGAGAAAACTCGACTCGCCCGGTCCTATGCGCGCATGAGAAATTATCGCACGCGTATCTGTCTTTCCCTCTCTCTTTCCCTCGTTCGCTTTTGCGTTCTACATCCATACGTAAAATTTGTGCGAAAGCTCCGTAGAATAGCGTGAATTTACAACGCAAGACGCGTTACGCTTTGAAAGTTATATTTTTTTTTCTTATAACAAAATGATCTTCTAAAAAATATCTTATGATATTTAACGAAAAGAAGATTCTGAAAGTAGTACACGGAAGAAAGTAGCCTCTGAAAGTTCTAATTACCTCGATCGTTATTCCGATACTCCATTACGTAATACGAGTGTAATTTTTGTCAAGACTCCAAAAAGAGGAACAAGAGAGAAAGAGAGAGGAAAAAGTATACTCGCAATAATCCCGAGGACTTCCAATTAACTCCAACGCCTACGAAGACGCTATTATTGTTACGTCGAAACGATTGAAATTGCCGTCGATAATGAGAGGGGGGGGGAAGAGAGAGAAAGAGAGAGAGATAAAGAGAGATCTCGAGCTTTTCCAACGAGAGGCTACTTTACGCAATCATCGTCGTTACGTGTACTTTCGCTCGCGTTCCTTCCCGTGAACTACAAACGTTCGAAACGTTCGCTTTGCGAATCGAGAACGATATACACGATACGATCTAGTAAACATTCGCAACTTTCTCATTTTCGAAACAATAAAGTGAAGAAAAAAATTAGATTACATAACTTTTACCAGGTATCGATAACAAATTATAAAAATAGTGTTAAAATATTTGTACAGAATCTCTTTTTTCTAGTTATTATTAATGATAAATTACATTATATGCTACCAAGCATAAAGTAAAATATTATGAAAAAAAAAGTAACGCATAGCTTTTTCTTCGGTTGATCGTTGATACCTACTTATGGACCATACTGTACGAATTCAATGGAAACCGGTATTATTGCGATCTAGAGTAGACTAAAATAGTATCCCACTCTCTCTCTCCCTCTCTCTCTGTTAACCTAGTAAGAATAAAATTCGATCACGGCACTGTGAGGAAACCTTTATAATACCTCCCTTCGATACGCGTACGAAGTTATGAGCGGCACGACGTCGTCTGACGTAACGGCACGCACGAGAAGACATGCCCTTTCACTCTGGCATTTCACTCTCGTGAGATCTCTCGAGTGAGAGAGAGAGAGAGAGAGGGGCTGTGTTACCAGTATCGCTACTACTGTTACAAGACATCTGACAACTATGATGATTATGGCAACGATGTTGATGATGATGATAATGACAATAATGTTCCTGATGACGAAGACGACGATGATAATGGTAGTTTCCAGTCGATGAGAGCGTAGAAACGATCACGTCGGAAAATTACTCCAAACGGAAGGAAAAAAATAATCGAACCATTCAGAAAATCGAAAAACGTAGCTCCGATGGGTGACTCGAGTCGAAGAATGCTGTTGCTATCTTGGTAATAAAAAAAAGAGAGAAAAGATAAATGTACCTTTTCGTATATCTTAACATAAATTAAAGAGCCGAACTCGGACGCGTGTTGGATTCGTATCGATGACAAATTTCGAAGATTCGGCATCTGTGATTAGCGTTGGGGTTAATTAGTAATCGTATCTTTAAAAAAATACGGGTGAGGTACGACCTTACGAGTGATTGAACAAGTTTTTTTCCAGACGTCATCGCGTTTCTCTGAACTGTTCTCCAAAAACGGTGATAATGATGATGATGATGATGATGATCGGTCAGTTTGTTTACGAAAAGAAGAAGACATAGGCGAAAGGATCGCCGAAGGAGATCCTGTCATCCCATGGTAGGTAAAAATCAAGAGAATCGACGCCTGCTGGATAAACAAGTCGATTTTCATCGAGGTCGAAGCGTTTTTCTCGAGACGAAGTAATCCTGAGGACACGCGCGTGTAATTAGCTTCCTGGCGAGTCAGATCGAGTGTAACGCAATGCGTAAGTAGAAAAAAGGTGTGCGTGAGAAAGAGTGTAAGTGAGATACAGAAAGAAAGAGAAAGATGTCTAGTTTCTCGCTAACTCTCGTCATCTTTCTCTATCTCATGGAAGAGCTCCTTAAGAACACTTTCGTCGCTTGTTGGTGAGTTTAAAGCGAGTCTCTCAACGACGACTACGACGACGACTACGACGACGACGGAGCGTTTACTTTCGCTACTTAAGGAGCGTCCACACATCGTGCACCTAAATAAGGCGTGATCGGTACTGAAACGAGTTTTCCACAAGGTAATCTCGTTAATTGGACACGCCGCGAGACCCCTTCGGTTTGTCTGTCAGTTTTAGAAAAGTCTCTCGTGTTCCTGTTCACCCACTCCTCTGGGTCCATTTTCGTGTCTTTTTCATCAGCTTCGTACCGTCGAGTTATACGAGAAAAGTTTATGCAGTTTTTAACATTTGGTCGGTCTACTGCTTTCGTATTATTCCTAATCTTTCTTTTTCTGGTTCATGAATTTATTACTACTAAAATATCACTAGATCCACCACCACGTATAATCACAGTCTAATCAAGTTTGATGTAAAAATTGTCGAAACGGAAGAAAACAATATTAAGACCAATCATTTTGATTAGTTTGCTACTTTTAGTGTTAAACATTCTAAGTCAGTACGAAACAATTTAGGATCCCTTGTGTGGGAGGAGATAAATTTCTGCGGTCGTCGTTACCTCGAAAACAAAGGCAGTGAATTTAGCAGGGAACGGCAGTGGTTCATCGAATTCCTAATCCTAATGTAACGGAAAGCGATTAAAGCCGACTTGAATCGCGTATCAACTGGTTGATCAACGCGTCGATCGAAACGCGAATACCTCGAATGTCGACGACAGCAACGACGGCAATGGTTTCTAATCAAACCTAATCCCACCTTTTATCACAACTCCGATCCGTTAAGATATGCTAAATAATTCTAATCACGCTTTCGATTTCTATTAAAAATGCTAAATAATTCTAATCGCGCGCTTTTGGATTACGTTATAAATTTCTCCAAAAATTTCTTTCCAAGATACTTTTTTACGAGTCGAAAAAAGAGAGAAAGCTTAATCGTGTTTTTTTCCTTGGCTAATCATCCTCCTCGCAACGAGATTCTCCAGTCTAATAATACGTTGTGTAATAACAACCGAGTGAGACTTCCTTCTCGCTCGTGAACATATGCGACCGTATCATCGAATAAATAACGTGTTGACTATAAAAGCATGGAGAACGATAATCTGCGGATAGAATTCTCTCTTCGTTAATTAATAACAATTATAATTAGTGGTACCATTTCCTGGTACGAACCAGGCTTGTAAGATTGTCGATATATCGAGTTTAGAAATATCGAAATAAATGATTTTAATCATTTTACAATTAATTTCATTATAACTGAACGATGTTTGGATCACTTATGATAATCGGATGCAGATACGTTCGATTATAATTTCTGTTTCGAGGGAAATTAAGTTTAAGATTCCTAGAAGTCTGAAAAGAATTCTCGAAAGTCTAGATGGATAATACAAAGAATAGATAGGATAGGATATATACCTTTGCTGGTACGTGCGACTAAAAAGAATGAGGGAAAGAGAAAGAGAGAGACAGGATAGGTGAGGAGAGGCGACACACGCGTGAGTCATGGCCGATGACACGCGGGGAACTTCCTCGGTCTCTCACTACTCTTCTCTCTGTGAATGAAACGTCGCGGAGTAGATTCACGCTGACGTTTACGAGGAATTCTCTCGAGTATCTACGAATCGTCTCGAGAGCGTTTCATGCAGAAAGACCGAAAGCGTGTGTGTAAAGGAGAGGTGGAGGAGAG
>JAIFRP010000007.1:2043068-2054418 GCA_032403825.1 Odynerus spinipes | reverse complement strand
TATATATACACACACACTCTTATTTTATTAATTTCAATACTAAATAAAATAAAAATAAAATATGAATAACGATCACTCGCTAAGATGATTCTACAATTACCGACGCTACTCGACTGTCTTAACATTATTTATTATTTACCATTCCCACGACACTCCAAAGAAAGTAACAAGACATCAAACAGTTAAGATGAAGCTCAGAAAGTTAAGGAAGTAGGAGATCAGCGTCAGCAGTCGTGAGAATGTCGCGTGTGAAGCAGACGAAGATGATGACGACAAAGAAGAAGAAGATGATGAAGAAGAAGTGGAATGAGAAACAGAAACGTAGGCGGAATATGACGCGCGGGAGGGAAAAAGAAATGACTGTCTCCTCGCCGTGGCAAATTGTCCGCGCGAAGACGGCACCGATGATAATAATATATTAAAGTCCCCCTGGCTGATTCGCAAGGGTAAAGAGAGTTAAAAAGAGAAAAGAGAGAGAGAGAGAGAGAAGAGGAACGACGTACGGCGCGTGGGCGTACTCAAGAGAAACACGCGATGCAACGAGAAAGTTGCTTCCATCTTGTTACTTTCTTTCGATGGACAATGAAATTAAAACACGATCATTTTTTTAATATCATCCCACGTAACAACGTAATATAACGTAAAGAATATTTAATTATCGATACGCTCTCGTACGATAAAAATTTTGTTATCAACCTTTTTCTTTTTTTATCGAACCTCGCCATTTTTCCAGATTCCAAGATGGAGTATAGCCGCGTAGATTATAGCGGGGGTAAGCACGCGGTGGGAAATAAAAGCGTCGGAGGGAGAACGCGGAGGAAAAAGTGACGATAGCCGAGGGAAGCTGAAAAAGAGCGGGACTTTTTTTTTCCTTACCTCCCGCTTCTTCGACGCATACAACACACATACGCGTAGATACTATGCAGGCCGAAGATGCCGGAGAGCTCGAGTATAAGAACAGCGAGAATCGAGCGAAAAACGTTTATCGTCCCGATCCGTCACCTCCGTAACACATGCTGAAGAAATTAACATTTTTTCTCGGTCTCTCCGAAGAAACAAAAGAAAAAGAACGAAGAGGAGGAGGAGGAGAAAGAGAAGGAGAGGCTAACGTTGACCAGCTCGTTCCGTGGGATTTCCTACGAAAGGAGAATAAAAACGAGGAAACGAAGAAAAGATGGCCGCCGTCCACCTCCTTCTCCACCTCCTCTCATCATTTTCTTCTTTTTCTTTCTGCTTCGTCGTGTCGACGGCGATGCTTTTGGAATCTGTTAAATATAAACCGTGTATACTCACCAATACACATATATGTATGTAGATATATGGAAGAGAGAAAGGGAAGAGACAAACTCGTGCACACGCGTGCGCGTGCACTCGGAGGGACACCAACCGTCGGGATCGCAGGCGAACGTGAATTCTATCCTTTCGCTTCTTTGTCCCACTTCCTAAAAATCGCAAGCTATGCAGGCGGAGTATCGATGAGAACTCACGTACCTGAAAAGCAGAAAAAGATGGCTGGTTAGAAAGAATGGTAATTGTGATGAAATAGCGTGGGAGGGAGGGCTAGGTTCTCCATCATCAACGACGGCTCTCGTTTATCGTGATTATTGTTCTTAAACTTTCGCGTCACGTTACGTCTCTTCTTTCGAGACTCGTGGATGTATTTAAACTGGTTTCGGGTTTGAGGGAACACGCGGGACCCGCATGAAGCGTTATTTTAAAATCCTAGAAGCATCGAAGGCTTCGGTTACCCATATAACTATATATCCTATACGTATGTATACATACATATACAAAAAAAAAAGTGAAGGAAACCCTTGTCTTCCTGAAAGTCGTGCAACTTTCGATAAATAAAAAAAAACTCGTCTCGCGATAGGAACATTCTTATAAGCGGGATACTCCGTAGTAGAGATTTTGTAACGACTTTTCCAAACTCGTTTCTTCCTCTTCCGCTACTCGCAAACTCGTAATAACTCGTTTGACACGCGTAGTGATACGATGTAACCGTGAATTGAATCGAATTTAATACTAGGAACGAGAACCCGCGCGAGAAAAACGTTAAGGTTATTCCGAATAAACATTATTGTATATATTACATGGATTCGAAACGTTCGGGAACGACATAACCTATCGATGATCATTTTCGTACGAAAAAACACAAATAGAAACGTATAAAAGCGAGACACTCGTTAACCCTGAAGTCGGTTACGCGCGGGAAAAAGTACGTAAAAGGTATCGAGTACGATGAGGGTTAATGAAATCGAGTTTTCTTTTCTCTCGCTACCTCTCGAACGCTGTTTTGAATTTTCCAGAAAACCCACTACGTGAATTTTATTTTCCCCCGATGGGAAATTCAGTTTAACGAACTCCTTTCGACAGATACCTACGGTATACTCGTGTCAAGCGGGCCGGTCGATCGCGCGTCTCTTTTTCGAGGTTAGGTTTTTGCCGGGTGGCCCGTGTAACCGAGAAAACACGTGCGCCTCTCGTATTATATCGCCAAGGTGAACACGAACGTTATCGTGATGAAATTCTTACTCACCAATGAATCGATTACGACGACCGGATGCGAACTTAGAATCCCACTGTCGGCACTTTGATCCACGGAAATAATAGAAGGTTCGGTCAACAACTCGCGATTTGGTGACTGCGCGCGGCACGACGGATGCTCTCGCACACACGCACGTTCTGTGGCGCGCCACTGCCGCCACCGTCGCACTCGACTTCGGAATTGTTCGGGATTGGTCGGAAGTGCTCGGCTCAGGGCCGTAAGGGCGCCACCTGGCTCCATGCACGTGGGCGAGATTTTTGCTCTCTATTGTGGCGGGAAAAATAAAGTAACAAATAAATTAAGAAATTATGTTAATCGTTTACTATAATATGTTAACTTTTTTTGTGTTCGGTGTAACGTGTGTTTTGGTGTAACGAATGAAATGAAAATGAATAAATGTTGCTAATGGAAAAACTTCGTCTGACTCATTGTTTCATCTGAATATTATATTACCATAAAGGTTTTGTCGTTTTCGTTTCTGCTTTGTAAAAGTAAAACAGTTGAATTTTATTAAAATGTAATTTATGAATCGACCTCTCGTTGGGAAAAATTACTGCAACGTAATCGCGAATATTTTGATTAATAAAGTTAGGATACACAAAAATAAGTGCGTTTTTAATCGTACATAGCAACTGAACTTCCATGGTTGCTCGATATACCAAATTACTCCTATTAAGCTGAACGTGCGATGTTTTACACGGGCGTCTCTCAGTTCGAACGTACCGTAGAAAATCCGAGCGCGATGACTTCATTCGATTCAATTACCGGTCCGTAAGTTCGACGAGAGAGAAAGAGAGAGAAAAGGAAGTTCGATAAAACGATCGTGGGGTTTCGATGGGAGGAAGGAATTCATTTCCTTTCGTTTCTTTTTATCTTTGTCTCTCTCTCTCTCTCTCTCTCTCTCTCTCTCTTTTACTCTCCTTTTTTTAATTTTTATTTTTATGGCGACCAACGGTCGAAGGTGATACGCGAATGATCGATGAACGATTAATTTAATTGCTTATGATACTATATATAGATCCTTACCCTTTTTCTTACGGCATAGAAAGCAATCTCGCGAAGAGTCACGATGCAATTTTATCCGGAGCTCCGCAGAACCGAATGTCATGCAATAATACGATCCGGAACACCAACGGGAGATCCGATTGTGTCTGGCTTCAAGGACGCTTCATTGAGATTGCGTTAGCGGGACGATTTAACGCTCGATCGGCTGGACCACCGTCTCGGTCGCTTCGCGAAAGCTTTTTATGATTTACCAAAGAGAGACAAGGAGAAATAGAAAGAGAGTGGAGAATTCCGTAATCTAGTGAGCGTTAAATCGATACTATCGATCATCGTTCCTATCCGAACGAATGATGCTTCGAGATCGTGTTAAACGTGTGTATGTACATAAATAAATATACGTATAACCTGTTGCCGCTGTTTTTTGTTTTTTTTTATGAACGATCATAGAGAAGAAACTTTCCTTTAAATTTCGAGTTCGACGTCTCGTTGAAGAATTCTTCGTCATCTTTTTTTTTTCTTCTTTTCTTCTTCCTCTTCTCGCTTTCAATTTCAACCTCAACATCTTTACGTTCCCCGATCGAAAACGATACGAGCTCCGAAGGATTAAAAACTTTCCCTCGGCGTGCTGCTCCGATTCGAAGTTCCGACTCTCGAAAACCCTCCACGCGAGCATTCCTCGGCTAGTTATCTCACTCTTGCCGAATTTAATGGCCGACACAATGTTCCTTCTCGCCGTCTTCCTTTCTGCTCGGCAACGAGAGTGTCGAACGAGTACTCGTAAATAAACTTTCTCGCGTTGTAATCGAGTGCCGTCGTAAATCGAAGTCTTGCCAGCATCGCAACCCTCGTCGCGAAAACTTCAAAGAAATTTAGAAACGCGTGATGCCATATGATGTGGTTAGATGTACACGTGTGTGTATATATATGTGTGTGTGCGTGTGTCCGTGCATCTGCATGTGCGTTACAAAGGAGGCCGTTCCACTGTAAAAGCCTTCCAGCTGCTACTTTACTCGGCTACTTAACCTGACCCATTTTAAGTGTAACCAAAGGGTCTCCCAAGTTTGCATTAATTTTTCAAGACTACACTCCGCTAATGCGACCACTTCTTTCGCATCTCGATAGCTCTCTTGAAGAATATTGCAACGATCGTTAAGTTTTATATCCGATAATCGTTTCTCAAAGGTCGTCGATCGTCTTTGTAGATTGAAAACAATTTTATGAGTAGTAAAAAATAATTCTAAAAATACATACATTCTCCGATATAATAAATGAAACAAATATTTTATCTCTAATAAAAGAAATAACGAAATAATAAAATTGAATTAAAGTTTAAAACGATTTTGAAGAGCGATGTTCGATCGGTATTGGCTCCGACTATATACATGCTCTCCGACATAACAAACGGGTTTCCCTTTCGCAGACGCGCGAGCGCTCGGCGAGAGTAAGAGTAATCTTGCAACTTTCATTTATTCTCGCGTACGGCCTCGTGATGTCATAAATATAACTTCGTATCGTAATCCGCGGTGGCGGCGTTCTCATGGTGAAAGGTTCCGATCGAGAAAAGAGGTTAATATCGCGAGAAACGAGTATACACGTACCTATATATATATATGTGTGTGTGTGTGTGTGTGTGTGTAGCTGTGCGCGAGTGTACGTAGGAGCGTGGCCGTCCGTGCCGAGGCAAGTTCTAAACTTTCAATTAAAATATCTTCGCCTCTCCTTCCCTCTCGTTCTAAGCCAATTACGTTCTTATTACAAAGAAGAGCGTGCCTATTTTTTTCCTTTTTCCCTTTTTTTTTCTTTATGTATAACGCCACGAGAGAGTCGAAAGTCTGTCGATCGGCGAATTACGCAAGAATTTTCATCATCGCGAGAATTAAAGAAGAGAAACTAAGGATCGTCCGAGTATGTTCGTTTGTGTGTTTTTTACTTGTATTCGTAACTTCCTACTTGGCAATTTCCAATTTTTTCCCGAACGAATTTAAATTTCGCGCGCTTTCTGTGTGTTTTTTTTACAAAGCGTTATCCCATATGGAAAGAAGCATTGAATTAATGACCACGAGGACAAGAAGAGAACTTTAATCTTCCGACGATGTTTCGTTTCAAGAGTTACGAGCGAACTTTGCGAAGTAGCCTCGTAACGTGCCATCCCGAGCACCGGGAATTACGTTGATCGAGTTAATCCTCTTTCGCGATGCGTACTCTTACCTTTGACGCCTTCCTGAAAAACTTTAATTACGTGCAATAATTAAGAAGAGGTCAGTAACGGTGCTGTCTCATCCGGGAAGCAAATGTTTTAATAATACACGAGAAGTTGCAAATGAAGTCCCATCGAATCTTGTCGAGAGATAGAAAAAAGAGAGGGGGGAGAGAGGAAATCGTATTTCCACGTTTTAAAGAGACTAAGAGGAACAAGCTAATAAGCAACGAGCTCTCTATTTTTCAATTTTTTTCCTAAGAAACAAAAATATTTCTTTTACGAACCATAGTTTACTCCCAAAGCGATATTTAATCACGCTCGTAAAAACCAATCGACTTCCGTGCCGAGAGAATCGTAGGAAACGTACCGAGATTTCACTACTCGCTCCATTATTATTAAAAATCGAGTGTAAATCGCCTGCCAAGTCGAGTTACACTTTCCCTAAGCTTCTATTACGGCTAATCTTTTTATTATCACTTTTTTCCCGTCGTGTCCTTTGAGATAAATTTCTTCCCACCCACGTAGCTCGCTTTCACCTTGAAACTCGACGTATCCGTGACCACTTCGTTCGTTGAATCATTTCCATCGAATGATTTACGAATTTGACGGACTCTCCACGATTCAAATAATTTATTATAGATCCATCGAGTAATTTCCACCGACTCGAAGATGATCCAGATCCATTGACGATCCACGTTTATTGATCACTCGTATGCCAAACTGCTCGAGATCTTCCGGGATTAAGATTCACGCGATCTAACTCGTAACGTAGCCTTTCTACAATTATTTTAAGAACTACAACTCGATTACCCCCCACCACTGAACTCTTCACGTGCCACGGAAGGAATTATCTCCAATTTCGCGATGGATAATCGCAGTTGGCGATCTTTCGCCAACTTTCGCGAAATCCTGAACGCAAGTAGACGTACCTTGCGTAACGCTACTTCGCGCTCCTCGCGATCGGCGGAAATCGTTTTAGTGCCTAGGAACGATCGGGACGATGCGAGAATTTCACTCGAGGAGAAAGAGAAAGAAGTTCACCGATCGCTGTTACGTCACGTTGCTTCCTCTCGAAAAATTCCTGTTTCCTTCACGAATCGTAACTCACGAAGTCTTTACTTATACGGAGAGCAGAAAAAAAGGGAAGCCCAGTTTCGTCCCTTGTCGGGGACACGCAGGAAGTCGCGTTTCGTACGTCGAATATTCCCAAGGCCGGAAACCACAAAGTGAAACTCGTTCCGGCTTTGTAAAACGAGAGCCTTCGACTTCGAGTAAGAAAAAAAAAAGAAAAGAAAATGAGGATGAGTGGGAGGATAAGGATGGCCACTCGAAACGCTTTTTTCCTTTCCTCGAAAAGAAAAGCTACTGCTTCTTCTTCTTCTTCTTCTTCTTCTTCTTCTTCTCTTTCTTCTTCTTCCGCTACTACTTCTTGGTCGCTTTCCTTTGAGCCGACGAGGAGCGAAGCGAGGATCTCTGTTCGACGAGCGAAAGCTGGAAGAATCCAAGTAGGCGAGGAGCAACCGGTGGTTTGTAAACGAGCAACTCACGACGACTCTGGCTAGCAGACGCCAGCTTCGTTCCTTTTTAATTCCTCTTGCTGGCTCATATACCTTCCGCCAAAGGCTCCACCCTCGCGTCTTGGTAATGTTTGATCTCGCTTGAGAACGTCGTCAGAAGTGTCCTCCGTCGATCATTACCGTCGTCTCCTCGAACACGGCTAGATTAAATAAAATAGACATATAATAATAATAATAATAATAATAATAATAATAATAATAACGATATATAATAGAAATCTTACTTGAAAGAAAATGGTACATAGTCGAACGTTCGATCGTCGGGTCGATCTTCTTTTCCCTCCATAAGTATGTACCTACATACGAGACAGGAAGAAAGGATGCGACTCGACTGTTGCAACGACCGATCGATACCAACATTCGCAAAACGAGTCGCGAGCGAAGACAGGAACTAAACTTCCCATTGTGCATGCTACTGCACGCTCTCGTATCTGGGCCAAGTAAAACTGGTTATGGAAAAGTCACTCGAACGACGAAGTCGAGGGCTTTTCTTTCGGGGAAGAGGAGCAAACTGGTTTGCCCTCTGAAGCTGAAAAACTTCTCGCAATTTTCTATTTCGATGTTGTGCGAGCTAAACGCTGTGAACACGAAACAGGTACTGACAACACGAAACGGTAGGTGTCTAGGTATCCGTTAACGGTAATAACACGCGACTCATTTTCCATTATTACTGCTTGTTCATTTTCCAATGATCGTGCGGCTCCCCGTACCCCTCTCCGATCATTCTGTGAACGTGGTGGAGGTACACAACAGAAACGAACGAACGTTGGTCCAATTAGTTCGAAGCTCGTTTAATCCAAAATACATCAGCGTCGAGATACGCCAAGCCATAGGTAGATATCGCTGGCAATCCTCTTTAATAATTCACGACGCTCGATTGGAAAGCCCGCCACGCTCCCGCTTCTATTCACCCATTTGAATAACGTGAGTAGTAGCAGCAGCAGCAGCAGCAGCAGCGGCGGCACCATCACCACCAACCACCAGCCGGAAGTTTCGCCTTCTTCCAAGCTTTTCTATCTCGAACACGAGCATTATACATAATTTATGACGAGAGAAAACCCGTAACAGCCACCAAGCAGAAATCGCTTCTCGACATTTTCCCCTCGCGAAAATTTCATTCCGCCGAACTGCGATAGGAAACGATACCGCTGAGTATTACTTTTAACGCACCGTGATATCCTGGACTACCGGTAGCCTGAGTAATGGGGAAGACTGTGTGAAAATCGTAGAACATTGTTGCGGCGAGATTTTTCTGAATGTCTCGTGACTGCGTAGAAGATTAAGCGAGCCGCGGTGTGATATACGAGGAGGCCGCCATATAAGGGGCCACAATAATATGAAGTTAGGCCCATAATATCGTCTGCGTCGAGGCCTGCGTTCCTCGCTGCTCCCTGAGAGAGAAAGAAAGCAAGAGAAAGAGAGAGAGAGTGAGAGAGAAAGAGAGAGAGAGAGAGTGAGAGAGAGAGAGGTCTCGCTTCGTGGAAATCTCGCACGACCATGCCGAAGGATCCTTCGTTCCTTCCAGTCACCCTCTCCCCCCTCCTCATCCTCCTCCACCATTTCTTCTTCCTCTTTCCATTCTGACCTCTTCGTCCTCGCTCTTCATCCATCTTTCTCTCTCCTTCTCCAGCCCTACGGTAGTGGTCCCTTCTTCGTCCTTCTTCTTCCGGCCCCACAGCAGCACGATCTTCTTACACACGGAGCAGCATATCTGTGGGCACTGCACCAGCTTCGAGCTACTCCGGCGCGCAACGTTGCATTCATCGACCGACTGCATTCCACTTGAGGAATCGTGGACCGACGACGGATACGTGCTCGCCCTTTCTCTCTTCGAAGAACCAGCATGATTCCTTCGGAATTGGTGATGTGTATCGGAGATACATCTTCTTTCCGATCAGCTATCCTGATTTTCTTGCGAGAAATGTCGAACTTGTCCTGAATTGGATACATTTCTAGCTACCTTGAGGTTGATCGGGCTACGGTGCATTCTTTAAGGATAAAGAGTTCGAATAAAATGAAATTTTTTGTTATACCTAAAGATTCTTAGCGGTTCGATAAGCAGAGCGCGTGCATAAGATTATCGTCATCCGCTTAAAAGAGCATCCAGAGTCTTTGCGTTGCATTCTTCCTTGTATCCTCTCTCGGTTCCTTCTACCATCGCTAGAAAGAGAAAGAGAAAGAAGAAGAGAGGAGAAAAGGACGAAGACGGAAGAGAAGCAGGCAAGCGACCCACCAGGTAAACCAGTTCCTTCGCGTGCAACGCGGAACCCTTAGACTGCAAGAGAGAAAGAGAGGGAGAGAGAGAGAGAGAGAGAGAAAGGGAGACCGCATACCCTTCGACAGGGATTCCCATACCGATCGGTGAGGCCCCGGTCTTCGTCCTGCGTCTAACGGTCTTCTATTGTCAGCACGGGATCCCGGAGCCTCCTTCGAGTCCGATCAAGAAACGCGAGTGTTCTGTGCGCCCCGTTCTCACTCTCTCCTTGGCACTACGTTATCCCCACTCCTCTTGGGGACCTACCGAGACCCCCAATATGGCGAACGAGACCGAGAGAAACGCGATCTCACGATCGACGACGATTGATCGTCCCGAGAAAGACGATTTGTTGTTACGAGAGCCCTTTTTACCTTCTTCCACCATCGTTCCTTACTAATGGCTCTCTTTGTGCCAACCCAGACTACCACGAGGGCTAAGTTCTCGGTATTAGGCTACTTTCACGGAGGGGAACGTGTCGCGAACGTTGCAGTTGCGAGAAGTGTCCCCCGTAAATTACTGTTAACTTCGCACTCGAATGAGAGGGGAAGGGGAGATGATTCTTTTCGAAGCTAGGGCTAAACTTAACGAATCCTGATCGATTCTTCTCTCTCAGAGTCCACGGTGTTCTACCACAAAGAGAAACGATGGAGCTGATAAGAGTCGCCTCGGAGGAGAAGAGCTCTTTGAGAGAAGATGTGGGTGGTTCTGGCGATGACGTTCGGATGCTTCGACGCTCGGGGCTCGTATTACGCGGAAATACGAAACCCAAAACTTACAACCTGACATTGGACCTCCTGTTTTGAATGACGGGAAGAAAGGTGGTGGGGGTAAGTGAGGGTGGAGAGGAAGAGGGCGAGGACGTGTTCGTGTACGCGTGATCGCTCACGGCTCACAGCTGACATCCTGTGAAAATTCAAATTCCTTCCACCGTCGATTCCTCGTTCTCGTAATAATAATAATAAAAAAAGGATTTTTAATAAAAACAATTTTCCTCGTAAAAATTCGAATCTGTCGCATCAATTTCGGAGAGAGGACACCCCCCTATTAAAGTTTATGATCGATACGACCAGCCTTGTTCTCCTAATCTCGCAGCCTGAAAAGGAGAATACGATTATTAGAAAAGGACAGCTGACGTATCTCCTCGAACGTTTTGAGCTCGCGAAACGAGGGTAATCCACGGGCTTGTTTACGATGCCGTTTTGCGCACTAAAATGCTGCTAATGGTAATTACAACGCATTAAAATTGGATTATGGGGACTTAAGCCATGCCGTATAATGGCGGCCATTCGCAACGCCCTTTAATACGCGATTGCACGCCAAAGCGTCGTGCGTAATTCAAGCGAGGAGATAGGGACACGAGTATGTATGAACGAATTAATCGAGATAATCGATATCTTACGATCTTGTTACGATCTACCCATTTTTTCCTTTTTTTTTCGTTAAACGGTGCAGCTGGAAAAGTTTTGTCCACCTACTACATACCTGCAGTTTCTCGATCTACAATGTTGCACTCTCGATCCTTTCGTTAGCGAATGATGAAATAAATAAAAAAACGCGTTGTAGCTGAGTCTAAAGACGAGCATTGTTTACGCTTCTTTTATGCAACACAAATGACGTTTACTCAGTCTTAATTACACGTCGTGAAACGCAACGGGAGCACACAGAGAGAAAGAGAGAGAAAGAGATACGATATTTCAAGTTCGCTCGGAAGGGTCGGGATATAATTTTATTAAACAAATACCCTTCCCACGCTCTCTCGTTTC
>JAIFRP010000007.1:2016503-2031652 GCA_032403825.1 Odynerus spinipes | reverse complement strand
CGCGCGCGCGTGCCACTCTCCATATCCCTTCTCTACTTCTCGAAGGAAGAGGAAACTCACGGAGAAGACCTTTTCGCGCTTACAAATTAGCTTGGAAATGATTGACAGCCCTGACGAGGAAGTTCAACGAGCGTTTCGGGGAAAGACGATGGCACCTTAACTCGGGGCCTTCGCGCAATTAAGGATAGAGGCTTCTATCCTTCTTCTTCGACTCCCTTTTTTCTTTCTTTTCTTTTTTTCTTCCTTTACTGGGACACGCCACGAGTCTCCCTGGAGTGCTATTAGATTAATTATACCGGAAAACACGTAATTCAGGTTCCGCTACTTGGATAAATCGATCGGGAGTTGTATTCTCTTGATTTTAAGATAATGCCAATTTTCTTAACGTTTTTTTTGTGTGTGTGGAAAAGCAATGTTCTCGAAGGAAATAGAAAATTTAGTTTTTAATCGAGTACTAGGTATATTCTATCGATTATTCTGGCTAAAAAATATTTTGTGATTACAATAATAGCATATATGATACCGACTATTGATCTTGAACTTGTTCTCACTTTGTATCACTCATGCAACGTGCTTCCACAAGTATCTGACCTTACACTACCTCTACTTCTTGTTCTACACAAAATGAGTATATACTCTTCTTCTCGTTTGAAAAAATAGAAATGATTGAAAGAAAAAGATTTATTTAAAAATGTTCGATTACTTACCTCAACATTTAGCTCTCCCGAACATATAAGCTCGACCAACCTGTTCGATATTTATTATAATGTTTATTCAAGTGGGCCGCGCCGGTCTCGGTAACTTCCGCCAATTTCGTCAATTATTACGGAGCGAAACTCGAAAGTTGTTGCAGGCTGCCGGTGCAAGTCGATTCCTACGCAGAGCACGGCTTTATGTGGATACATAAATGTTGTATCACAGCTTTGAAACTTGTCGATATGCTAACCTAATGCATCGCGGAAGCGTCGCACAGGTCATTATGTCTATTCATAAATGTCAAAGCGAGCGGTAAGACCTTTCGATGATAGTCATCGTGTTTCTTTTAATTACTCGTCTTATACGTAGGTAGAACATGACATTTAGAATTGTCCGTTCACACTGAAACGAATCGCATCTTCTCGGCAGTGCGGAATAATTTGTAATAAATTCTGCCGTACACACGGCGTGGGCTTAACAGCCAAAAGCTGGATACAAATTATATCAACTTAACGAACTTCCATTTCAGCGTCAGCGAATCGCAAAAACTCCGATAAATTCATTTGACCTCTCTCTCTCTCTCTCTCTCTCTCTCTCTCTCTCTCTCTCTCTCTTTTGCTCTTTCTATCTACGTATATCTATATTTATATCTATGTCTCTATGTATATTCGAGATCGTAGCGGTTTATCGTCGAAACGGTTCGTTTCCATTCACGCGCAGGATAGATACTAATTTAAATCGATGTCTCCCAACGTGAATCGACGAAAAGTTCAGAAAGTCGCTGTTACTCTAACGAGACGCGCCAATTCGCGAAATTTTTTATATTTGATCGAATAAATTGCTAAAAACTTGCAAAACATTGCTACAATCAAACGAGACAATTTCAATTAAAAAATGATACTATATGCTCCTTCTGAAAACAAAGAAGACATAACCTTAAACCGAGTCCAATGAAATGTAACAAGAGTATTAAAAGCTCGCGAAGGGAAGGTTCTGCTCGTAAAATCCAATTGAAAGTCGATATCTACCGAAAATAGCCAAACGTAAGCAAAGATATCAATCTCGAATAGACATCGAGCCTTTTTTTTCGGGAAAGAGAGAAGCTCTCGGCTGCGTGGAGAGACGCTTTGCGTCTGGGTCGCGTCGCCTCGAGTTAGCGAGCTTTACGAGCCAAGAGTGGAGCTTCGTGCGCGTGTGGTGAGGTTGATGGTTGGGGAGGGGGTGAAGGGCGCCTGCGCGTCTTGCCACGGCTCTGCCGGGGATCGCTTTCGGAGGGTGGACGCCGCGCCGGCGAATATTGACGTGTCGTAGGCGAGCCATGGGTTAGCAGGTGGCAGGAGCCCTTGGCCTCGCCGAAGCTCCTGCCGGCTGGCCCACCGCTAACCCTCTCTACCCTTGCCAGGAGAAGAGGGGGATGAAAACAAACTCCTGGATGACGCGTTTCAGCCTGGACTAGCTGCTCCGTTATTGGACTCGTATTTCGCTGCTGGTTCGAGTTGAAAAACGGGGAAGAAAGGATAAAACAGCTGGGAGCTTTTCCTTTTCCTCTCAAGTAGCTCAATCTTTTCTTCCTTTTGCAGGAAACAATTTAACGATTTGATAGTGTCGGTTTTAACTATCGCGAAAAGACTGGTTTGTAAAAATCACTTTGGTATAAAAAAAAAGCTCGTACTAATGCGACAAATTAAAGGTACGACGCGACGTGACGTTGATCGATTGGCTCGAGTCAAACGCAAATAGTAAATGAAGAGCTCTGATCGTGATTGTCATCGATGGGGCTTGCATTTCATCCATGATCCCCCGCACGTGCTTATGACTTTTTTTTCTTTCTTTTCTCTCTCTTTCAGTTCTTCCAATCGTTTTTGATTATCATACACCAGACGATAAGATCTCGAGGCTTCCAAATAGAGCTCGGTAGAAACCTCGGGACAGTCTACGCGCTGTTTGCTCGTAGGTTCGTTCGAGAGTCAGCTGCTGCTCGCTGAAACTCCAGAAATTTACGAGCGTGCTTGAGTACTTAGCCAAGGGGCTCGTATTACCAAACAGACCGCATAATAATGCATACCACAATATGGCTAGCCTACCTTCTCTCCGTCTCTTTCGCCCCACAGGGAACGTGTCCCAATTTCGAATGTCGTGACACTTAACGAGCGCTGCTTCATTAGAACGAATTAACGCCAAGACCACCCTTATTTCGTCCTCTCTCTCTCTCTCTCTCTCTCTCTCTCTCTCTCTCTATTTCTCATGGACCAATTCGCATGTTCTCCTCTCAAAAGATATCTTCAACGAGAATATACCACGAGACAGAAGCAAAAACTAGATCCTCTGTACTCTCGATCTCAGCCAGCACGTACGGAAACTATCTCCGAGAAGGATTTCTTGGATTCCTACTAACGAGCTGTCACGGACAGACAACCGGAGAACAAACCTTCTGACCGTGACAAATAGACCGTCCGGTGGACCGTCCAGCTTGTCTTTGGTCGATTTCTCTGATATCTAGGAATGGTCCATTGCAATATCCGTACATATCTTAGATATATGGTAATATCTATACTTTCCTAGAGAAATTGATCACTCAATGGGATATTATTACAATATATGGGTTCTATTCTGGTCTTAATGACATTTCCGTTGCTGAATTTAGAAACGGCTTTTTGTAATCCCTTCGACGTTCGTCGGTTCGATTATACTATTATTGATAAATCATCTTTGAGATGAAATAATCTTGTTTCCGATGTTAAAGTAAGATAAATTTTATAACTATCAGAAACGATCAAGATATTCCGGTTTAACGAAAATACTTGTTTAATTCCATCCTTCCTCTTTCTCTCTCAAACTCACTCGTCATTATCCACTCACATTTCCATGGGTAACGATCACCCAAACGAGCTAATCCAATAGCAAATACGCAACGCTGATTAAATTGCGTCCGATCGTTCGCGAGCCGGCTGGGCTATCAAGAGGAAGAAGGATCGTCGGTGCTCGTCGCTGAAATTACTTTTCCTGGATTCGGGATACAGGAGTTCGTAAGGTAAGGTAAGGGGTGGAAAGGGGTAGGAAGGGGGAAGGAAAAATCGAGGTTGCTACCGGTGAATTTGCCGTGCTCGAGAAGATTTTCTAGACTCCTTTTCAACCTGTTTTCTCTCTTCTCTCTCTCTCTTGCTCTCTGGTTCGAGCTCCACCTTTCCTGTCTCTGTCTTTCGCGTGGGAAGGAATCGTCAATTTCCTTTCCTTCTTTCTCTTTTTTTTTCTTCCTGGTGTTTACTTTTTCTCTTCTCCCGACCCACACATACACATACACACATGAAACTATACGACAAGGTATCCGTCTATACTCTCCTTTCTTTCTCTTGTTAAAAAACGAGAAGAAGAACACGCCTAATGGATTTAACTCCCCACGGAGACGACGGCGGCGGGGTTTGGGGGTTGGTTTTGAAAGGAAAGATTCTCCTCGGATCGGCGGTGCTGCACGATTGAAAAGTGAATAAGTAAAATCGTGGGAAATATTCCGTGATGGCTCTTCCTTCAACGATGGCAGCCATAGTCGAGGATGATTCTCATAGCTACCTTCGAGATCGCTCGAAGATGAGATGGATGATGATGCTTCCCTTAGCTATCTAATTCAATAAGTATTTTTCAAGGGGAACGAGCGAACGTTCAGGAATTGTAATTAAAGATTCAAAGATGGCGGATACTGGAACGATCTCCAATACCATTGTGACTTTTACGAGACTCTTGTTCTCCATCTTTTTCTTCTTCTTCTTCTTCCTCTTCCTCGTTCATTTTATTCTCCATGGAATAAGGTCGATCGTGGAATACATTAATCGATCAGAGTTATCGAGCCTCCAGCTACGGTGAGATTAAACGTTCTAACTCGTAGTTACGAGGAAAGCGGCAAAGTTAAATGATTAAACAACGAGAGACCCGCGAATCGGTCGCTTTCTGGTAACTCTTGTTAACGTCTACCACATAATTACGTGTTAATGTACATGGTGATGCTGATACGATGCCAGAGGGCGAGTTTGCTACTTACACGCGCATGTATGTATGCGTGCGTTTTCAAGGGGGGTTAGCAGTCGGATATTACGAGAGGGAGATTTTCTCTAATTCGAGATACGAGCAAGTTAGTTCGTATAAACAAAGTGAATCGACGGACGTTCGTGCTCGGAAAATATTTTTATATTTTAAGCAATGGTTTTTTAAGTTTTTTTTAAAAAGTTGCATAACATTTTCGGTCTACCCGTTTATCCGACATTCTTGCTTATTAAAACTTTTCTCTCAATTTTAAAGTACGATACGCGGCTGTAAATGTTTGAACGCCTTTTTTTAAATTCGTCTTGTGTACCGTACAGTCGGTACAGCAGATTTACATCCACAAACGAACACACGCGCACACAAACACGCGTAAACGTACATACGTAAGCTCGTTATGCTTAATGACAAATTACGATGGGACAATGAGCTCGCGAGGAACGAAGAACATCGAGTGGCGCTCGCGCGCGTACGCTAACGATATTAGATGACTAATTGATCGTTCGCCGCGGTCTCCCGCTTTCGGCGAATGTCAGCCACGTAATTACGTCTAATGAAATGAGAAACGAAGAGTGGATGTGAAAAAAGGAACGAAGCGGTAGTTCCGTTGGTATTTCCACTGTTCCATGCCGGTCTTTTACCCTCTGGAAATGAAAAAGGGAAAAAAGTGAAGAGCACGTACGTTTCGTACCTATGTACGTTCGCCGCAATACGACTTTATGGGTTACAACGTAATATTTTTAACGCTTCGAGGGAAAATAAAAATTTATCTTTTCTTCGTTGGCGAACGAAAAATTCAATTATCACCAAACCAAAAATGTCAACTAAGAAATATTGGAAATTCTTTTTCTTTTCTTTTTTCTTTTTAAAGAAATACGGTCCCGGTTACAGCACTCGCTTTCGTGCGCTATCAATCGAATTATCGGGCGGCTCGCTCGAATCGGGGACATCGAAGATTCGCAATTAGCCGAACGAAACTTCGTTCAAGCGTCATCGACGCTCGAACAGGAACGACGAGATGGCGAGGACGACTAATTCAAAAGCGTACATCGAATATCGTTATCTGTCGATTTTTTGTGGAAATTTGCAAAATATTTTGGGAAATTTTTTTTCCAATTTGGAGAACGCACGCAATTCGTATCGTTTATCGGTTTTATCGGAATTTTCGACGCTTTGATGTTTGAAATCATCTCTCTCTCTCCCTCTCTGTTTCTACCCCTCTGTCTTTTCATTTGAAACAACGCGTTGTTAAACGGCCGTAATTTTCGATTTTAACGCAAATTAAATTACCGACTTGTCGTTCATCATCCGGAAGACCGCGTTTGCCGAATATTATCACGGTTCTTTTTTAGGAAAATATCTAAACGGAAATTTATCGGGTTTCATTTTTCGAAAGCTAACCGAGCACCGAGCGATATTTCAAGGAGTTTCCTAGAAGAGAAAGAGAGAGAAAGAGAAAATCCATGCGAGACACGAGACACGTGAAATATTGCACGAGCTTTCGAGCCTTCGCAATATGAGAAATAATTACCAAAATTGCGAGTAGGTTCGCGAGTTCGAAACTTTTCGTAGGTACATCAACTTCCTGTGCAGATTTCACGTTATACTCCCTACCCAGAGCTAGTCGCATGAACTTACGCATAGAAATGGAGTAGAACGCGATACGATTTACTGGAATGAACAAATACATAATAGAATTTCGCGAAGACGGGCAAAGAAATGTCCTTATTTCATTTTCTTCTAAGAAAGACACGCACGCGCACAGATACAGACCGGCTTGCGACGCCATAAGCCGTTCAGTTCAATACAATTCGACTCGACTCAATTCGAAGGGCGGTCTGATTAAATTCCTCGCGAGGAGCACGAAAAAAAAGAGAGAGGGGTAGGAATGTCGAGACCTCGAAATCGCAAAGTCGAGCGATCGATAGGCGACATTTACCGAAATTTGCAAGCTTGCTAGAAAACAAATTAAGCGTTCCTTCGTGAGCCTGTTACATATAAAACAGAAATCGATGAACAATCTCCGAGCACGCAAATTAATTACTCGCTTCTTCGTTTTGAGAAAAAAGTTAAATAGACAAATGTTAAATACTGGACACCTGTTGATGATTTCTAACTCCCGAATGACGCCTGAACTATTCCGAGAAGCAATCGAGGTTAACTCATGACAAGTGGCCGCGAATGACGTCGATGTTGCAAAGGATAATTAGTGGGAAGCTTCGAGGTGCTTTCTCGTTCGGGCGTTGTCGTCGTAACGATTAACGAAGCGCGTTACAAGGCTTCAGCGTCACGCTCTTGCATCGATAGGAGCTTCCTGAATTCGTGTACGCTTTGTGGCGAGTTAACGCAGAGAGCGAGAGAGATAGAGAGAGGGTTAGGTCGTGAAGGGGTAGGCGACCTATCCAAGACAATGACGAGCACGGTTACAGTATTTAATCGACGCGATTCGAGCTGTATTGTGATCGAAATAGAGAGAGAGAGAGAGAGAGAGAGAGAGAGAGAGAGAGGATGCTGTCCTTCAGGCACAATAGCTTATCTCGCGTGATTTCGTTCGAGAAGAGGACCGATTATCGAGCCGGAAACAAAGGACAACGTCACGTAAATGGATAGAATACGATCCTGCGTGGTAATCACGCGTGATCCTCGTCCCTGAATCCTAGCGATCGTTCGTAGGGTGCTGACGTTACGGAGATCGCATTTCAGCTAATATAAAGGAAATTCGATTATAATGTTAATTATACGTCGAGTGACTATTATTATACCTGAACGTAAAGGAACTTCTATGAGGACAAGTAGGATCGATGTAGGCTCTGAGTGACACCTATCGATTTGCGTGTCAAACTAATCGAGAGGCACCAAATGTAAATTTTATTTAATAAAAAGTATCTTGATCGCGTCTCCCTGTTTTTAATATACTTTAACTCCCATCGTTAGTTTATTATAAGTAATATTACTTGTCCTATACACACCTTTTATAACAATTCCCAACAATTTTCTTTATGAGAATCTCGAAATCCTATTTATTAGAAAAAAAAAGTTCTATCTACCCAAAGTAAAATCCCGAAGGATCGTTCTGAACTCCCGGGCGCGTACGAATCCTCCCTTTCTCCGTTTCGATGGATCGCCGCAGGGAGGAAGGGAAGAGAGAACGGTAGATGCGAATTCGCGTAATCCGCGCGAAAAGGAAGCCACGTTCGAGCGCTCGAGCGAGAGCTTGTAAGCTCCGCGGCGACACATTTGCATCTCCCTCGGAGTTTACCCACGATGCTTAAGCTTCGACGATATTCGGAGACGACGACGTCGACGACGACGACGACGTGCTTGGTGGTCGACCAACATGATCGTGAGCTTAAACTCGATCTATGGGAATGGATCCCTGATCAAGAACTTTTAGACTTAATGCTGAATTGATATTCTCCAGGCCCGCCATTTTCTTCTCGAAACAAACATTTATGAATATAGTCCAGAAATTAATCCGATCAAAAATTGATGATAAAATTCAACGATAGAGGGGATGTTCGGCATGCTCAAGATCGATCAATTAGCCAGGTGTTCAAAAGGAATATATAGAAAAAAATTGCAAAGATTCTTGCTTTAGAAAAGTTGATTCTTTTTTTTTTTATCAAATATTGCTTAGAGAAGATCAATGTCCCATCCTCTTTCTCACTCGCTACGGTAATTCGACGTGACGTTTTTTCCTCTTCCTCTCCATCCGTTTTTTTCTCGTCTTGCCTTTTAAAAGAGGATCGAGTTTGTGGTTTAGCTTCCTAACCGGACTTCCGTCGGTATCCGCTCGGCACAGTACATGGAAATCCGATTTGGTTCGATTTCTCTCCTGCCAAAAGTGCCGTCGAACTTCCTCCAGCTATCGTCACTCGGGTTATCCGTTCTAACGCTTACGGAACTAACTTACTGTCCCTTTGCGATTGAATTTCGTTCGTTTTGTCGATATTTAGTACGTCGACTAGGAGATCGAGATAAAATAAAAGAGAAAAAAGAATAACGCGAGTGGAGGATCGCACGCGAGAATAATTCGAGATTACCAAGCTTAGGTATAAGTAAGTCAGTATCGAGCTCACGATCCTCGAAGGATCGACTAAGTGTTTCCTCGCTCCTGTGTTCTACTCTCCCGTCACGTGACTCGGTTTATTTAATTATCGCGAGCCGCACGAACGCGACTTGTCAGCGCGACGCGGGACGCGAACCGATTTGATTTAACCATGCCGAGCCGATTTAGAGGGAGAAATCAGGATCGGGAGCGTGTGTCACGCCAGAGGAGAGCTTGTAAATCATCCAATTAGGATAATCCGGCTACTATCGCCAGTACGAGCTCTGTCCTCGCACGAACTGGGCAACCATCCTTGAATTCTGTGTCTCTCTGTACTTGGTACTACCTTTGTACCATAATCCTCGATTGTTATTACTTTTCTGATCGATTATACGAAAATCTTCGTCTTGGAGCTTTTTTTTGTTCGTTATAATTTATGTTTTCCATTCACTAGGTAGCCGAAAGAATCCAATCGAATTTTACAAAAGTGGACCACCACCCCGCTCGCATACTCGAATTTCGAATTTAATCCTACAACAAGGAGGAAGGAAAACTAAAGAGCGAAGTTTACCGGCCGTTGTCCCGCGGGAACGGCGTAGCCTCGGTGAAAAGTGGACCTTAATAAAAGGATGATTCGAGGAAAAGCGAGAAGGAAGAGGCTGGGACGTGGGGAGGTTGGGAGAAACGTATCCCAGAGCTTGTTTCGCGAGTCCGAGGTTAAACGAACGCCTCCCTCTCTCATTCTGTCTTTTCCTCTTTCGGGGCCTTTGAAAAAGAAGAAGCTGCCAGCTGATCGTCCCTTTCGTCCTTCGGGTGGACCCTCTGGGAGCTTGGAATTCCACCCGCGAGATAAATAAAGGTGAGAGTCCGGGACTTTTTCTTCCTTTTTTCTTTCCACTCACCCTCTCTTTTTCTCTCCCTCTTTTTTCCGCGCGCAGACACGCACATATACAGGTATACTCGACATCAACACAGCAGCGTAACCCCGGAAGTCGAAGCAACAGCACCACCGGTACAAGTTTTCGACTTTTCCATGGGAGAACGAAAAATTCTTTTCCGGCAGCTCGACCTCGCTCGTTTGTCTTTCCATTCTTCCCTATGACCCTTCCCCTCTCCCTTCCTCTTTCACGGGACACGCGTCACCGTAAATAAAATATGAGAACCGAGAGAGTCGATCGAGCCCACCAAAGACGTCGACTAGCCCTCCCGTTGAGAAGTTCGACCACTGGATCTCGATCGAAATTCCGTTCGTGGAATTCGCTAGGTAGAAGAGTGTTCAAGATAAGATCCCTAAAATATTTCAGTTTTTTTTTTTTTTACAATCAAGAAGATCGATAATAATTTGTAAGAAAGTTCATTCCTCCGGAGGGTAGTTCGCGGTTTATTAATTGATCGTTCGGCGAAACAGAGATAGGGAGTAGTGGACGACAGTTATCTAACCCCCGTGGCAGTCATTGATCCACCCTTCGACCCTTTAACCTGGTGAACCTGACGGAGTCCATTAATAAGTTATATCGAGTTTCCCGAAACCCCCTTCTTTAAAACCGTCATGTTAGCCTAACGAATGTTGTGTAACGTATTCGAGACTTTGGTACGGACTAATAGGTGTTACGGGAACGCTGCTGTGGATCGGTTCAGACGAGGATAATTTTATCCCAGGACCACGAGCCTCTTCGATCGAGTCGATGTCTCGAGGAGGAAGAAAAGCCAGGAGCAGGACAAAAAGGGAATGAGAGGGAAGAATAAAGAGAGAGAGAGAGAGAGAGAGAGAGGACTTAATAACATCCGGGAGGACACTGCGGTGCCATTACCTTTAAGAGCACATTCTCTCTAAAGTGCCACGAGTCTTCTTCCTCGTTCACAATAGCACGAGGCATACAACACACGCGAGCAGCCAGAGGGTCGAAAGGGACACTCGCACGGAAAAGGGAGAGGATTCTGAGTCGTACTCTTCGTAATCACTTCGAGAGGATAAGAGTGACCGTGATCCGGACGTACCATCTCTTTCATCACTTCCCGAACACTTCCGTCACTTTTCTTTTATTCCTTTGGTAAATCCAAATTAATACATCTTATCTCGTTTCTACTTACTCAATTGGATCAGCTGACTGTATAGCTCAAAACCCAACGACATTGATATCGATTCTTAAGCCCAAATTTGTCAACCAAGATTCAGCTGATTAAAATCATGACGTTGTCTTATTTCTCACGTGAACCCTAGCGAGTTCTTTATCCTTTTTTTTTCTTGGGGTAAAGAAAGAAAAAAAAATGAGAACGCATTCCTCATCGAGTATCGGACTCCACCACAAATGAAAAAAAGAGTCCTCGCGTGTAAGCCGGTCTCCCTCGGAAGCTCGACGATTTTTCGTGAGTCTCTTTCTCTCTTATCTCAACCACCCACGAGGGCCACTAAACTGTTTCTCGCTGACGTAAACATTAGCACATGGGTGAAAGAAGAAGAAGAAGAGGAGGAGGAGGAGGAGGAGGAGGAGGAGGAAGAGTAGAAGGAAGAGAGAATTCTCTTTCGAGTAGCAGAAGGGAGACCAGGGTAAAAGGGATTCTATTTTCGTGACGGCAATGGCTAGCTATTCTTCGAAGGAAGAGCCGATCTAGAAAAGGCGCTCGTCAAATTTAATCCAACGATGGTGGTTCCTCCCCCTTTCCCCAGGTCCATGCTATTCGAACAAAGCAGCATCAGCAGTTCCCTCGATATTTCGAGACTAAAGAAAATCAGAGAAAGAGATAATTGTCGTTTAAAGAAAACATTCGGATAATTACCACTCTCTCTCTCTCTCTCTCTCTCTCTCCTCTCTCTCTGTGTTTTTTTCTCTCTGTTTGCTTCCTTTGCACTATGACCTCTTTCATTGGCCAGGTGGCCCAGCATCGCGTTAACTAACGATAGGCTCGTTTGTACTCGAACGTGTTCCCTCTCTCTCTCTCTCTCTCTTACTCTTCTGTTTCAGTCGAATATTCGCGTATATCCGGACTCGAGACATCAAAGAGAAACGCTCGAGGCTTGTTAGCATGCCCGACCTTAGAGTCATCGATGTAGTTAGTAGGGAGAGACACGAGACGGAGCGAGCGAGAGAATATACAGAGGGGTTCCTGCGCGTGCGCGCACGCGCGCGTTAGCTGTTCCCTAGCTCACTACTAGCTCGCCAGAAACCGAGCAAAAGCGTACAGGTGCTCTCACAAAGTGCCGGCAACGCGGCGAAGGCCGGACGTTGCTCGGCAGCTGCCCGGCATTGCTGTTGCTGCTGCTGCTGGTCTTGGTTGTCTGCTTGCTTGCTTGTTTGCCGCCGGACGGCGCCAATTTATCGTCACCGAACGACGAACTCTCTCTCTCTCTCTCTCTCTCTCTCTCTCTCGTCCTCCGACAGCCGACACGGTAAAAATAATTATAATCAACGTGCTACCGGTAGCTCTGAGTATACATCATATATTACATACCATCGGTTTCAACCGTATGTCGTTGTTAGGGCTGCCGAGAACGCCGTTTCGTGAAGGACCACGTTAAAGTCCCTGCTTGATCAAGGTGTTCGATTCTTATCGCTCAACTCCGGTTAACAAATTAACAGGCACTCTTTTGACAATTGTAACGAGGAATTTATTAATCGGGGGGATGTCGCACGAGGATCGTGATCCATTTTTTCCAAATTAATCTTCTTATCGCTATTTCTTGGAGACCAATTTACGTTGAATCTCATGGACTGAAGTTTCCGACGAGCTCGTAACGAAATCGGTGAGAGGGGTAAGAGCGTGAAAAGGACGGAGTTCATGAATAAAAGGCTCGAGTACTCTGACTACGAAAGAAAAGAGAGAGAGAGAGAGAGAGAGAGGTCGATGGAAAGTGAAGTAGGGCTAGGGGTGGGGGGTTGAGGAAGGAACACATAAACGTACCTTTTAATTGCATTATCATACACAGGCCATTCCTTTCTTTCGTCTTTCTCCGCTTCCTTCCGCCGGTTTGGACGGAAAAGCGAGGATGCTCATTCTTCCTCGCGTATGTATGTGCCATTATCCTAGCGAGAGGCACCATGCACTTCTGAGCAACAAAGAAACTGTAATGGAAGCCTTCCGACCGAGTGACGAGCCAGTTCCAGTGTTCGTTGCGAGTAAAAAAGTTCACTCCCTCTCTCCCTCTCTCTCTCTCTTTCTCTTTTATTTTCTAGCTAATTATATAATACCCTAATTTGTTACATATTACATTCTCTACTCTAAGATTTGATCATCCAGCTTGAACTTTCTTCTTTTACGTAATTTCATTACCTTGAACCTGGACACGCTGAAATGTTATTATTATTATTATTATTATATTTATATATTCGGCGAAGGAGAAAAAATGGCTGGCTACGGAAACGCGTTGCGTAAGCGAAACTTTATCGTCCACGGGTCACGTTGTCGTGGAAAATAATGAAAGCTTGCTCGTTTTGTGGAAAAAAGTGTGAGAGAAAGAGAGAGAGAGAGAGAGAGAGAGAGAATGAGAGAGGGAGCTAGAAAAGGAGCTCGATGGCATAAAAAGCAAGTCGTAAAGCTTAGATATTTTTAATGGCACTTACGTAGCCGACAGCTGCTGCCGACGACGAAAAGAGGAAAACTATGACGCAGGTTCGACGCACGTCGAACCTTACACCATGTCGGCCACCTTTTTATCGATCGCCCGTGTTAAACGCGTTTGCGAGAGAAAATGCGATGTGAGATCCTCGCGAGTATCTACGTACGTTTTCTATGTACGCGTACACATATGTATGTGTGTGTGTGTGTGTTTGTGTGTACCTAACTTCTTTCGACTCACGTCGCCGC
The DNA here is from genome assembly GCA_032403825.1 of Odynerus spinipes. Taxonomy (NCBI): domain Eukaryota; kingdom Metazoa; phylum Arthropoda; class Insecta; order Hymenoptera; family Vespidae; genus Odynerus; species Odynerus spinipes. Next base: position 2,018,073 of record JAIFRP010000007.1, on the reverse strand, counting down.
GTAGAATGATAAAAATCGGAAGGAAAATAAATTCCAAAGGATGGCGTCCACCGAGGCCAGCTGCCGGCACGGCACTTTCAAGAGCGAGAGAAAGAAAAGAGGGCAAATAAATTCAATCGACGCTCGAACAAACGTTTTCCCCGACCTTTAGGACCATTACTTCCTAATCTTTATCATAACTAATATAATTTGAGACTTTTATAAAAGTGTATTGAAAATTTGACCAAAGTATGTAACACGATAATAATAAATAAAAGCAACAATTAAATAATACCAATAGCAAGCGTGTAAGAAATTATTTAAAACATTATCCAATCAGCCTAACCCCATAAAAAGGACCCAATGCACTCTTAAGATAATCGATACTCTCTCCCTCTCTCTCTTTCTCTCTTTCTCCAACATAGAAACGCTTCTCTATCACGGCACAAGCTTGAAGTACCCACGTTACGCTCGGTAGAAGTGCTTCAAGTCGAGTATACATAGGTGCACCTATAACCAGTAGGTTTAACGTTCACCCTTTTCTCCTTCGTTGACCGTGGGTGCATCGATAGGCACCTTTAGCTTCCCGTCTCTTCACCTCCTCCCTTTCCCTTCGGTATACCTGCTATTCCAACCGGTCCGTAGCGACTCAGCACGCTTTCGCTAAAGTACCGAGCACGCTCGCTGCTTTCCTAGCTTATAGCCTACGTTCGCGAGGAAGAGTAGGAAGAGGAGGAGAGGGAGGAGGTGAAGGAGGAGGAGGTGAAGCGGTGGTAAGAGTCTTACTAGCGCAAAGCTAGACCACTTGTTGCTGCATCGCCTCTATCGTCGATTAAAGTCTCTCTCCCTAGGCCTGCTGATTCTCTCTAGCTGTCTGTTCGACCATACCGGCGTTGCTGATGTTGCTGGTTGTTGGTGGTGCTTATCGGGCTCCCTGACCGGTACCGTAGACTCCTTTTCCCACGGATCGAACGATCCATAACATGCCGAGCCGTTGCAAGCCGCGTAATTATGTCATCGTCCATCGGGTAAGCTCGCGTGACGCTCGGTAAGAGTCCGTTGATAGCTAACGCTCTCCTGGTCTATTTTCTGAGCTGTGGGAGAGAAATTTCTCGAGACCTCTAGACCGCAGAGACTCTAAAAAGAGTACTCGAGGAACGATCGTTCATTTTTTTCGTTCACCGACGTTTATGATCCTTTATAAACGGTTTGTGATATCCAAATGGTAGCTGTGGAACAGGTACAGGTAATAGAAAATATTTGTTAAATTCATATGGAGATTATTAAAAAAAAATAAATAAATAAAAACATGAACGGACCAGAGTGTGGCGTTCAACCGCAATCGGATGAGCTTTTTCTCGTTTATTTCTTTGGGAAATCAGAGAGCCGCGGTTGGAAAAGGGATCATCTTCCACGGTGCACGTGATAAATATTCTCTCGCGATGGTACTCGCGTGATACGGCATATTCGTTTATCGGCTTAAAACACCGAAGACCCAGTTTCGCGGTCGTCTCTTTAATTTTAAAGCCGTTTTGCGTTGTATATCTATATATACATACATAAATGTATATACGTATGCATCTATGTATGT
>JAIFRP010000007.1:1982249-1996802 GCA_032403825.1 Odynerus spinipes | reverse complement strand
ACACGCACGCTTTCTATCTTTATCGCGTGCACACACGCGGTCTCTTCCAGTTGCTGCAGCTGCCCGACACACGGGCCCCATGCCATCTGCCATTAGAGAGAGGCCACGCGTGCGCGCGCGTCAGGACCCCAAGGTCCTTAATGGCTTCACGACAATACAGGGTGTACCAAAGTTTCACGACTTTTCTTTCGATTTCCGGCCATTGAAGGGCCTTGCCGTAAAATGTACAATATTGGGTATATAGAATGAAAGGTTACACCTACGCCGCCATCGAGAGGAGGGTTAAGTGTGTAAAAGAAGATGACGAAGAAGGAGAAGCTGTGTTGACCTGTGACCTGGAAAAAGGTTCTTTTATATTGGAATATCGTTGATATCGAACATATCGAAATACGAGTTATTATATATATTCGTGAATATTGTTTTCTATAACAATATGGAACTTTCCGAACACCCCGGTCACTTTTGTTCAAATTCAGCATTATTACGGCAACAATTGGGCTCACAGAATTAGCATTCGATCAAGATGCAAAATTCATGCGCAACCAAATTGAAACGTTCCGCCAACGAAGGATCCTTACCAGTACAAAGGATCCAGCACACCGTCGGCTAATTTCAATGAAGGAGGACAATCGGGCACGCGTCTGTCGCGTGACGACGAGCTCCTGATATTAAAAGCTGGCAGGAAAATCGGTTAGACGCTTGGGGCCATTCAGAGGAAGATCTCCTACGAAGTGGACAGTATTGTGGGGAGAGAGGATTGCTACGAAGCCGACAATAGCGAATCGAATACTACGTGACCCAGATAAAAATCCAAGAAGGGGTAGGGGACCGAGTGTGTTGCAGAAAAATTAGCATAACGAGAGCCGAGTACAATCGACGAACGGGAATGGCAAAACTGGGCAAGAGAGGGGAATGGAGAGGGGGTTGAAAAGAATATTAGAAGGGTGGGGCACGCAACTGGCACGCGACGACATCAGCTGGCTCGCAACAATACATCCGGATCACCGATCCTCTTCTTTTTCCCGCTCATGCAACCATAACTCTCTTTCTCTCTCTCTCTCTCTTTTGAAAAAAGTTACACCGACGCTAAACCGCCACCCTTCTGCGTATGTATCGTTCTCGCATTTTACCCCGCCCCCCGTCGCGTGTGCAGGAAGAAAGTTAAATAATGAACGGCTGGTTCGAGCCCGCAAAATCCCCCCTCGATCTTCTCGGCAGAAATTTTGAGCTAAATTTTATACGAGAGTAACCAGCCCTGTCCAAGAATTTACGATGCCGCTGCTGATAATTCGCTTTATGCATACGATTAAAAGAAGAAAATAAAAGAAAATAAATAATTCATCGCTTATTCGACGCTCGCAAGGGTCCCAAGCTCTCCGCTGAGCTTGCTGGGAAAGTGGAACAATTCTGATAAAAATTAATATTCCTAGTGTACCTACAAACGAGACAAAGGCTGCCGCGCTTGGCCAGGGAAAAAAAAATGGAAAAGGAGAGAAAGAGATTTGCGCGGTGAATTAGCATGAATAAATACCACGTTTTGTTTCCACGGCTATATACCTATGCATATACGTGTACGTACACACGTATGCACTCGAGCATACGTGTTTCCTCGTGTCGGTGTCGACGATAACGGGAAAAGGGCAATCTGCAGGAAGGCTGGCCTCGAATTAACACGTAGAATCGGGCGTCCGGCGTCGAGGGCAAACATCCCGCTCGGAATTAAAGCTTTTAAATGTACGTTAGTCAAATTTCCGGCGTGTCTCGTTGAACATTAAATCGTTCTATGTGGCACGTGCTTTTGTTCCATTTAAAAAAAAAAATAATAATAATCGTCTTCTCCTTCTTTCCGACTGCCTCGTCAAAAGTTTTTTTTCCTCCAAAACCGAACATCTCTACCCGAAAGAATCCAAAACCCGCGGAACTCGGATAGAGAAACTTGGAACAAGATTGACACGCGTGTTATCCCGGTGAGCGTAACGCTCGTGCAACAAACTTCCACTCTGGAATCTCTTCGTAAAGGTCTGCCAGTATATACATATATATATATACTAAACGTACACACGCGATTGTTGGCACTGGAAACTGAAAGCAAACCAAACTCCATTCCAGCGATTTGTTGAAATACGTTCTATGTACATATATATATATGTATATATGTTACGTCATGGATGACTTGGTGTTTCTTCGTTTGTAATATATTACGTTGGAAAAATAAATAATATAAACGAATAAATTCTGTGTCGCAACTTTCTATTCTTCCGATGCATCGAATACTAATACATATTAAAAAAAGAAAATATTCTAAGTGGTGAGCAGCATCTTCGCATAATTATCTTTGCTCCTATAAAAATGGTTTGTAACGATCTCTCGCTCTCAATGGAATACTCTCTGTGGATATTGTTGAGCTGTATATTGTGTCGAGTATACATCCAGACACTATCTCTCCGTGCGCAACGCAAGCAGTAAGCTCCGGTGCTTTCACGATCAACAATAGTGAAGAGAGAGAGAGAGAGAGAGAGAGAGAAGCCACCCCTGCTACAATACCGGTATAGCCTGTCTAAGGTTTAAAGCATACAGAGATATACGCGACTAAACATATCTAGATTCCAGAGACTCTCTCTCTCTCTCTCTCCCTCTCACATACACACACATACTCTTCAAACTCGCGTGCGCGAGAAAGATTGGCGTGCCGTGTCGGCATTATCGAGGATTCGTTTACCTTAACATCGTAAAGTATCCTTTCCCGTCCCGAGACGGAACGTGTAGAGACAGCGTTACTATAGACCCTTTTCCCTATACCAGAGAACACACGTCTTTCCTTTTAATCGATCCTACACGAATATATCGTATCTCCTCCTCGGAATTGTGCAGACATCCAATCGTCGTCCCTGTCGTTGACTCGTACTACTACTTATCGATCTTGAAAACCGTACGACGACCTTGAATCACCGACCGATACCTTTTCTTTTTTTTTGTTTTGCTTCTTTTTTTATTCGAACGAGTTAATCCTCGAATCCCCATGAAGCGTTAAGGGCAAAGGGTATTAAAGTTAACCCTTGCCATCCGATCGTACGGTTTCGTGCCGGCACTGGCGATTTGCCAATCCCAATAGTGTCGAGTAGGAAACCTCGTGAAAGTCGAGAGGCTGACGCTATTGCTCGATTTTCTTTTCATTGCGGTAACGTAATCCGTTGATTGATGCCGGGAATAAAATCGGGAATAAGTGGGAATGATTATCCGACGGATATTCATTCCTGATCCACTTCATAACTTTCGCACCGGCGAGAAGGTCCAATTTTTCACGTTACGCACACCCCCTACCGTATACTCTAGCCGTATGTTAGCGAATGAAAAAGTAACGCGGCTACAATTTTCGACACCAAGATCGATCTTTTTTCGTTTCCTGAAAGGGGGAGCCGATCGAGTCGGGGCTACGAAGATTAGACGAGAGAAACGAGATTCGACTTCCTACATCAACCGCATTATGGCTGTTTGTTAGAGCCTCGACGGGCAAACGGGGCGAACGGGGAGGGGGGAGGAGGAGGCGGCCTTGGGGGTCGAACGGGGGAAAAGAAAAACGCGAGGGTCGAAAACGAAGGAGGCGCTTCAATGTTCCTTCTTCGATCGCTTGTTCGCGACAACGGCACAAAGGAAAAGGTTCCTGCTTGCTGCTGGCTCGTGCGCGCGCGTGAGCTCCCACGGCACCAGATTTAATTATCGAAGTTTTCGTTAAGGGCTCGGCCTACCTCCACCTCCCTCCCTCCTGCTGGCAGACCCCCCTTCTTTACTTTCTTCAGCTCTCCTTGCGGGTTTTCTTCGATACAAGGATGTAACGAAAATATCGCCGTGAGCGGAACCAAAATCTGATACACGTAGTTAGCAAGTTAAGGCTGTCGTCTATTTTATAACATTCTAAATCTAAAATTGCGTTCCTATTTAAGAAGTTTCCGTGACATTTCGATGCCCTCGGTTCGACGTAGATAGACGAGAATAATCGATTCGCCGTGACGATTGTTGGCTACGAATGATCTAAATTTAACAATAAGATAATAAAATTCATATACACCTTTCATTTTTTTCTATCCGCTTCCATCAAGGTCTATAAAAAAAATCCTAGAACCGCCAGGTCCACCTGTTCGTGCACGAGGAGCCGTTGTGAACCGTAGAAAAAATAGTGGCGACAAATAAACGAAAGGCAAACGAGATTAAAAAAGACCGGAGTATAGAGAAAAAGAGTGAGAGGAAGGGATTACTGGGTGCACGCTCCAAATTTCCCATCGTCCGCAAACAATAGGATTTGCGAAGGGGTTGAATAGATCCATCTCGCGCGAGCGGGGGGTCCGTAGGATTAAACGTTCGGCCCTGGGCAATCGGGCACGCAACAGTGTCTGCGGGGTTGCATGGTGCCAGGCGCTCACCGGCAGTGCGCCGTCGAGACGGGAGAGGGTGAAATCAACGAGAGAGAACGAGACAGAGAAAGTGAGAGAGAGACCAACAGAGGGAGAGCAAGAGATAGAAACTGATAGGGATAGACAGAGAGAGAAGAAAAGAGAAGGAAAAGTGGAAGAAGTGGTGGTGGTGGAGGGTGAGTGGTGCCGGGTGGAATATAGAAGCGAAGACCAAAAAGAGAGGGAGAGATAGGAGTGTTTGGAAGGTGGAAGAGGGCTCGAAGAGACGGGGGGAAAGCGAGGTAGTTGCAGACGCGCCTCGACAGGGGTAAATGTCCGTACGAATGCACCCCGGATTGGCTTTGGGGTGGTTTCCATGGAGACCAATTCGCTCGGCCCGGGGAAGTCCCCACTGCTAGCACAACCGAGCAAGAGAAAGAGAGAGAGGGTGAGAGGAGTAAGAGGGACGATGAGCTTTTCCTGGAGAGAATCGTGCACGAAAAGCCTCCGTCGTTGTGCTTTCGACTCTAAAATAGTCAAAATTGCCGCGTGCACGCCAAAACGACCATTGGCCTTCTCTATCGCTCACACTCACCCTCTGTATGATCAATGAGATAATTTGAGGGATGATCGATTCGGAGAGCCGTCTTTCAATCTTCCGATGAAGACGAACGTGACTTTCGGAAATCTTTCGGTACAAACATGTTTCGTGGAATGTTTCAAAGGGACCTAAATTCTTTAGAAGTGTCTTATGAACGAGAAGAGGAGGAATTAGCGATGGACTGTCTAAAAATGTTTCGTTATGTAAAACGGACACGACGGTGGGCGTCGTGCAAACGGTATAACTTAACGACGAGTACACGCGTTGCGTAAATGAATCCCCAGCGACGAGCGTCAGCAATATTTGTTGATAACATTAAGACGATTCAAATCCGACGTCTAAATTCGTGATACGGAAAATATCATTGGGGGGAATAAGAAGAATCGTTCAAACTTCGGTCTCTCTTGTACGAGAATCTTTGTAGAAATGATCGAAGGATTGATAATAATTGCGATAATCGATATACAAGTACAGCAGCTTCAATACATGGCGAGAAGTACCGACACGTACGACGCCGATGCCTTTATGATCTAAAACAATGGATAAATTACTGAAGAGACACGTACTTACGAGAAAAATCGTCTGATAAGCAAAGAGTTATCTTACAGTAGTAAAACGTTCCAAGGAGAGGTCCATGATCTTCCCAGCCGTGATGGTAAGTCGCTTCTGGGATCGAAGTATCATCAATAATAATAATCGACTCTCTCTCGGTCGCAAATCGTACCAAACTGACTCGTAAGCAGCGTCACCTATCATTTTACCCTAAAATAGAGAAAACAGAGAAAGAAAGAGAGTGAGTGAACTTTTGAAAAAAGAGAAACAGCAGAGAGGACGGGCGGATAGCGTCGAATCGATCGCGTCTGGCTCCGACCTTGGCAGTGACGTACTCTCCAGCGAAGCAGATGACGAAGGCCTCGATGATGATCGCGAAGTAGAAAATTATCGATTTGGTTAGCCTCGCTACTTCGATATCTCCATCTCCGATCGACTGTGATTACGATTGAATCAGTTTCGAAATGAAAAAGGAAGCAAATTTTATTCTTCATTTTTTAAATACTCACGGTGACGATCATGAAGCCCAAGCAGCAAATGATCAGTATATTTGACATAAATTGCATAAGAGTGAAGTATGAGAAAAGAGTCTCGATGTTGTCGGAAAATAAAATGATCTTTTGATGTCTCGCGATCACCGTTCTCAATGTTGCTATCGAAGTACCACCCTCGATATGCTTTGTGTTTAGATCTAATAAAATCTCACACAGAATATCGGCTTGACCACCCAGATGAAGAATCTACATAGAAATTGTTCGTTATATAAATTTTCCACAAAAAAAAAGAACGATAAATAATTGGAAATAAAATTGATCCTACCACAGCGATGATCAAAGAGCTGAGAGCAGCAGCAACAGTGCTGGTCAAGAGCTGATGTAAAAACTGTGTAATTATAACGATCTCGTAGATCGGCGACTTGTTGCTATCAAAGGGTAGTATCATCTTGAGTAGCAGCTCGCGATCGGTGCCCTTAAGCTCGTCGTAATTGGCGTCGCTGATGATTAAGGTGCCGGTCGCGTAAAAAAAGGCTGCGAAACCGTAGACGCTGATGATGAGGTTTGAAATACGATGAGCTAGGAGCACCTTGATCGTCATCGTACTACGGCCGTTTACCGTATCGGCACACTCGTCCCAGTCGGTCGCCATCGATGCCAGGATATCGTGAAAAATACTAATCAACGATCAAATTAATTAACAAGCTATTCGATAATTTGGGAAATTTTACAAGATTAATAAACACACCGACGACGTACCGACAATTGATCCAAAAAACTAACAGCTTGAAGATAGTAATGGTATACGACAAAGTCACGCTAACACTGTCCATTATCTTCATGAGTTCCATGAACCCCGAGTGAGCGAAGATATAACGGAATTGAAAGATCTGAATGAATGCCACGGTGATTACCCAAAAGATACGAGGGAGGACCACCATGGAGGAGGGCCAAACTCCGACACAACGAAGCAGTAATTCAACGATTGGACCGATCGTGCTCATCAACATGTTTCTGATATATCCAAGTGCCTTTAGATAGTTTTCATACTTCGAACACTTTCTCGAAAACGATATCAACTTCAGGACCTCTCTACCTTCTACTTCGCAGGATGATCTTTCTGATACTGAACGATTTTGCGTGCAGTGGCCTGGAGAGGTCAACAAACGTGTCCCACCGAACACCCTATCGATTCTCTTCAATTGCTCTGCTCCTGCATACTTAACGCGGCTTGCGACTATATAAAAAAGAAAACTTTTAACGACCGAGGGAAGGCAGGGAAAGGTGACAACGTATAATATTCCACGTAAATATTAATGTTCCGGTCTGACCAGCGGGTAGTCCCGGGATATTTTTACGATCGAGCTGGAAAACCACCGGTGGCCACATATTTTCGTTAAAAATTAAAAAACGCAACGTGAGAGGAAAGAAAAGAAGAAGGACGATGATGATCGTGCAAGGGCCGTAATCTTTTGAAAGAAAGGAAACAAGTGGGCGAAGACGACGAGAGTCGGGAAGAAAGAGAAAGTAAACTTGAGGAAAAACTTCCAGGTCTCCCCTCGTTTTTTAAATAAAGAAAAAGAAAGAGAGAAATGTAATTTCGAATATACCGCGGTACGTTTCCAACGATGACAAAACTCTGAAGTAGAACGAAGTCAGTGCCGTTCGATTTCTCATCCATAAGGATATTGGGAAATGGACCATGAAGAAATCCATTTTATATTTGTGATCTGAAATAAAATTATTACAGCGAGATGAGAAGATATACATCGTTGTAAGTATTGCGTGTAAACGTATGTGTACGTACCACAATAAATTTGTCGTCGGGATCGCGTACGAGAAGTAGCGTTGTACTCTTCAAATATGCAGGGAGGAGGGATTCGCTTGGAATCAAGTTTGCTAGACGGGCACGCTACTGCAAATTCATTCAATATTTATACACCTATACATATACGCAAGAATTATTCTTGCAACGTTGAAATAAGCACGGTAATGCATATTCCTCGATACATTTCTTTTTAACGTTAAATAATATGTTCTATAAAAATACACGCGTCGTCGATTTGTTCAATACATCGCGTAAAGTACCGAGACGTACGACGCAGAAGCTTTCAACATCTGAAAACAAATGTGAAATATGAGAACCCGTTAAATTATTGGCTTTCGAGGTGCTTACACTGGCGAATCCTTCCAAAGACAGCTCCATAAATTTCCCGGCGGTGATTTTAAACCGTTTCTGAGACCTGATCATCAGGAACAATAATGATCGACTCTCGGCAAGATCAAGCTCGTACCAAGTAGTCTCGTAAGCTGCTTTTTCAATAGCCTTGCTCTGTAAATAAAATCTGATTTTTTATCCCCAAAATGTTGTCACTGCTCGAATTGGTTATTTACCTTAGACCTGAAGAATTCCCCAGCGAAGCAAAGAACGAAGGCCTCCAGGTTCACGAGAACATAATATGGAATAGTTCTTGCTAATATGAGGGATCTTTGGTCGGAATCAAGTGACTGCGTTATCAAAGAACATCGGCAAGTATTCCCTCGTAAACATTTTTAAGAATTCATAAAAAAAAAATATGAGATTAACTTACCGTGACGATTAGAAAACCTAACAGGCCAATTACGAGAGTATTCGAAAGGAATTGCATCAAAGCGATGTACGAGTATATGTTCTCGATATTTTTCGCTAAAACGGTAACTTTTTGATGTCTGTGTATCAATGATTCTAGTATCCTCTTACAGGGTTCTTCTTTTTTTACCATTTCGGAAATCTCTGATAGCTCTCGACATATTATCTCTACTTGACCGTCCACATGAAGCATCTAAAATAAAAAATAAATACTTGCACGATCCAAGTCCCCGAGTGTATATTTTTATTTTAAACAAACTCTCACCAAGGTAACCAGAAGAGCGTTCATCATACCGGAGGTGGACGCCGCGATGAATTCGTGAAGAAATTGCATCAAATTGACGAACTCGTAAACGGGTGGCTTCATTGCATCAAAGGGTAACTCCATTCTAAGAATCAGCTGTTTCTCTTGAGCGAACAATGCGAAAGCCATGAAGAAGGTTACGCCTATGGAATAGGAGCCCACGAAGAAGCTCGAGTAACGGTGAGATAATCTCACCCTGCTCGTCATTGTTTCGACGTGTTTGCTCGAACCGACGCACTCCGTCCAATCCTCCATCATCATTCTCAAGATATCGCTAAAGACTCTGATGAGACATGCGATTGGACAGGTAGAACGATCCCAAAATGTCTTCGATAATAGAAATACAACAACAAGATGATCGAACGTGTCACTCACCTCTGTTTCGTCCAGAGTATAATTAATTTCAGAAAAAGTAGATTATTCGAGACGGCGATGCTCAAACAGTCCATCAGTCCTGGTAAATCGTCAGACACAAAGTGTGCCACGAGATACCAGTACTGAAAGACCAGCGTCGAGCACATCGTGCCAGTCCAAATAACACGATGAACGATCGCGTAGGAGTAGCCTGGCCAGAGTCCGGTAAAACGAAGACTAAACTCTACGAGCTGGTTTATCGGACTGGTGAGTATCATCGGACACGATTTCTAGCTCTGGCTAAGTCCTTTAGATACTTTAGAGATCCCACGAAAGTTTTGACAATTCGTTCGAATATAAAATCTTTTACAAACTTATCCCGGTCGATAAAACAGTTTTGCAGGATCACCGACGAAGCTTCACGCGTGAGTGGCAAGAAATTTTACGTAGAGCCGACTTTTATCAAATCGATGCTTTCGCTTCTCTGATTACAGTCTACTCCGGTGAAAAAATAAAAATAAAAGAAAGAATAGGGTGCAAGAGAACTGTTACTATATTGAACACGAAAAAGAAAGAAAAAAGGAAAAAGAAGAAGCAAGACTGCGTTCCCCTCTTCGACGAAATGTAATCGAAAACTATTTGATTTAATAATGCAAATGCGTTCATGCGCGTTACACGCGAACCCGTCGCGCCTGTTCTCCTCCACCTCCTTGTCCTCGTCGTCGTTTCGTTGGTTGCGAGGTCGGCGAAACTTTGTACGAACAAAAATGTGGGAAACAAGAAACACATGGAGACAGGAGAGAAAATAGTAATTGAATTTCGAAACGACGAAAATTCGTCCACGGCTTCGGTTCGAGTTCAACGTTGACTGCATTCTGTTACGTACGTGCAGATAGAAGTGCGAAAGGGTAGTACTTAAAGAAAAGAAAATTAGTTCGAGTTTCTATTTCGTACATTACTCTCAACGAACTAAATTCTTTCGGACACTTCAATTTGTCCCATTGTTCAATACATCGCATACAGTACGGACACGTACGAGCCGGAAGCCTTCAACATCTGAAACGAAAGCTGATTGTTACAGAAGTTAGAAGAAATTGTGACGATCGAGAATAGATCTTACGCTGGCGAACACTTCCAAAGATAAATTCATAAATTTCCCAGCTGTGATGACGAATCTTCTTTGGGACCTGATCATCAGAAGTAAGAGGAATTTACTTTCACTCGGATCGAGCTCGTACCAAGAAGATTCGTAAGCTGCTTTCTCGATAGCCGTACTCTAAAAATAAATTAAAATTATTTCACAGTAAACTTATAACACTTGTTACGTTACGCTCACCCTGGAAGCGAGATATTCCCCAGCGTAACAAAGTGCAAAGGCCTCGATATTCGCGAGAACATAGTATGGAACCGTCTTTGCTAATATGATGGTCTTCTGATCGGAATCTAAGGACTGAACGTGTCCAAAGTCACATGATCTTTTAAATAAGTAAGAAAATAAAATAAAGAAACATACTATCAATTTACCGTACCGTGACTATCAGGAATCCTAGAGAACAAATAACAAGCGTGTTCGATAAAAATTGTATCAACGCTATATAAGTAAAAATCTTTTCAATATTATCCGTGAAAATGATGATCCTTTGGTGCTTGTAAATTGAAGATCTTAACATCATCCTACAAGATTTACGGTTCTTCAGCATCGTCGAAATTTTTGACAATTGTCGACATATAATTTCCACTTGACCGTCAACGTGTAATATCTAAAACACAAAATAACACTGATCGCCTGATCAAATTTTTGTAATCGTATTTTTTCATATGACTTTACCAAGGTCACGAGAAAAGCACTGAGCATGCTAGACGTAGACGCAGCAACGAATTCGTGAACGAACTGAACGATATTGACGAGCTCGTAAACCGGAGATCTCGTCGCGTCGAAGGGTAATTCCATTTTGAGAATAAGCTGCTTCTCTTGGGTGAACAATGCGAAGGATAAGAAAAAGGTTACGCCTATGGAATAGGAGCTGACGAAAAAGCTCGAGTAACGATACGACAGGGTCACCCTGTTAGCCATCGTCTCGGCGTTTTTGCTCGAGCTAGCGGAGTCCTTCCAATCCTCCGTCATCATTTTAAAAATATCACTGAAGACGCTGGAGAAAGGGTGGGAGGATATCGAGATCTGAGAGTGAGTAACCAAAAAAAAAAAGAAGGGGAAGGGATAGACGAAAGCTGATATCGTGACGTGTTTTACTCACCGAGTTTTGATCCAGAGTATAATTAACTTGACGAAGAAGACACTGTTCGAGAGCGTGATACTTAGACAGTCCATTAGATCGGGTAGATCACCGGACGCCAGGTGCATCACGAGATACCAGTATTGAAAAATAAGCGTGGAACACATCGCGCTGGTCCAAAGGAAACGATGAACAGACGCATACGCGCAGCCCGGCCAGAGTCCGATAATACGAAGACTTAACTCTACGAGTCGGTTTATCGGACTGGTCGGTATCATCGAAGCGACCTTACGCTATCTCTCTCTATCTTCTATATCTTGCCTCGCTTAAAAAAAAAAAACAACGCGTCTATGTTACTTGATATTATCCTGAATAGGAAAACAAAGTTTCTGTCCCTTCGCTCGAAATTGCTTTCTCATGGGAACATTACTTCTTCGATCGAACTCTGATAATATCGTCAATGAAAACTACAATGTTGAGAAGGCAGGACCGTCTATCCTCTGCGCTTTTAGCAAGCTTCGCGAGATTAGCGGTTTCAGGATGATGATTACAGTGGTGGTAGCGTCATTATGCTCCGTCTCTCGAAGAAAAAAGAGGAAAGTAACGATCCCTCTTATACGCGCGGGGCGATGATCGAAAGCCATTTAATTTAATAATGCAGAAGCTGTCGCGTGTGCTACGCGCTACACGCGAGAGTTTGCTCCGCTCCGCTTGGCTAGTCCTCCTCCTAAGCGATTGCGAAGAAAACTTTGCGAGGATAAAAAGGTGGAAACTTAACGGGACGGGATTTTTGCGGGAAGAAAACTCGTCGATGTGGTAAACCACTGCAACCTGTAATTTTTCTTTTTTGTTTCTTCTTCTTCTTCTTCTTCTTCTTTTTTCCTCTCGTGAAATAATCTTCTTTAATTCGCTAATCTCTGATTATACGTAACAAGGAGATGACTCTAAAGTACGATTGAGATTTTATTTTATCTTGCTACGTGTCAGTGGAACAAAACTCGTTGAAACAAAACTTTTCTTTTTTTACACGCTCAATACATAGCGTGGAGTACCGAGACGTACGACGCTGATGCCTTCAGTAACTAAACAAGGGGGTGAATTAGAAATTAATCAGTGGGATCGATGAAGGTACAAGATGGTGGGTTAACATCGATCTTACGCTCGCAAAACTCTCCAGAGACAAGTCCAGAAACTTTCCCGCGGTAATGGTCAATCGCCTTTGAGCTCGGATTATCAACAGCAACAGATATCTGCTCTCGCTGGGGTTCAGGTTGTACCATGCGAAATTATACGCTGCTACGCCAATGTTTATGCTCTAGAAATTTAAAAGGAAGATTAAAAATATCGAAATGAAAGTTAATAGAAGAACGCAAATATCAATTTTTACCTTCGAACTGAGATATTCCCCGATGTAGCAAAGAATGAAAGCTTCGATGTTAACGTTCAAGTAATATGGAATCGTTTTGCTTAATATAGCGCTACTATCGGTCCCCACGGACTAAATAACCAAAAGTTGTCATAAGAAACAATATTTATTATATCAAATACCACAAATTCTACTAAAAACTTACGGTCATGATCACGAATCCCGAGAAGCAGATACTCAAGGTATTGGACAGGAATTGCAACAATGCGATATAGGTGAAAAACTTCTCGATGTAACCCGCAAATAAAATGATCCTTTCGTGCTTCATGATCATTGATTTCAATTCTTCCAAGCACGTCCCATTTTTATCCGCATCCTCGGCTAGCGCTTCCATTTCCCGACACATCACATCGATCTGACCACCTGCGTGAACTATCTAAAATCGATTCTAAAGATCTGTATGGTGCGATAAATTATATTCGATCCGATATAGATCATTTTTTGATTTATTAGTCATTTTTATCTTACCACAGTCATGATCACGCAGTTGAGCATGCCGGAAGTGACAGCGAACGCAGTTTCCTCGATCAGCTGAGTCGTACAAACGATTTCATAAACCGGTGACACCATCGGATCAAAGGGTAGTTCCATCTTCAGTACGAGTATCCTTACCGGTGCAAATATAACCGGAAATATGAAAAGAACCGCGCCGATTGAGTAGCCGTAGAAACAAATCTTTGTAATACGCCGCATGAAACCGATGTTCTCGTTCATAATATCATCACAAATGACAGGATGGGAAGCTCGCTCGAAAGAATCCTCGCTCATGATATTCAAAATTTTCCAAAATGTTCTGTCACGAAAGATCGGTAGGTCGGTAAGGAAGTTTCCCTCCAAAAGAAAAAAAAAAGAAAAAGAACGTACCCTTTGTGAAACCAAAGAATGAGAAGCTTGACGAACAGTAGACTGTTGGACATGGTGATACTGATACAATCCATCAGCTCCGCCAGGTCGTCCGTGCGAATATGCATCACGATGTATCGATATTCAAAAACTAAAACCGAGCCCAATGAAATCACCCACAGTATTCGATGTAGAAACGCGTACGCGTAGTCCGGCCATAGTCCGATAAAGTAGAGAGTATATTTAACAGGTTTTATTATAGTGTGTGGAGGTATCATGAAGTCCCTTTAGTTAACAAGATCTTTCAGAAATGATTTCTAACAAATTGACAAGTTGACTGACAAGTAATCGATAGATTTACACGCTCTCGACCTGGACACGAGCTTTTTTCTTTCTGACGCGTTATCCTCGCAGTGTTCGGATATACCCTGGATTAACCGCACATCCCTACGCAGCAGAGTTTTCCCTATGACAATTACGCGAGAGATCTTGACGGTAGTCGTACGTTTGCCCCATTAACGGCTCTCTCCTCCTCATAAAACATTCTTCTCCCGCGAACTCATGCGAGCACGACGATGATCGATCGATGATTATAGGTTTAACGAATAAAAAAAAAGAGAGAGAAAGAGAGAGAGAGAGACTCTTAATAGGAACTGAAAGAAGGAAGAAGAAAAAAAAGCACCGAGTGCCGCGTGAACACCTGAACAAAAAAAAAGAGGAGAAAATGA